>JAPYZO010010810.1:0-10499 GCA_030522905.1 Torymus flavipes
TTTTTCTTTCACACACGAAAGCGCCGCTTTATCCACAAATCGCGAAAAATCCACACCGACACGCATAATATCTTCTCCGTCCCCTCGCATTTCGCAGTATCAACAACGGAAAATCCACGGCCTCCTCCCTCTTCCTCACGGCTGCGACTTCCTCGCGCCTCTCCCGCATTTAATTACGCGTCGACTCTCTCTCTCGCCTAATAACGCCCCCCTGCAATTACGCTCCTCCGCTCGCTCACGCGCAATAATAACAATAATAATCGCGCCGCTTGCAAAAAAATGCGTAAACGCCGAGCTCGCGCGCTACACACCCGAGGCTCTCCTCCGTATATATACTCCTTGGGAAAGTCGTCCTCGTCGCGCGTACTGCCGTCGCCCGAGGCCCCGGGAATAATCATAAGGATATGACTCTCCATATATATATATATACACCGTGCGGTGGAAAGACGATGAGGCGAGACGAAAGAAGAGCGAGTGCACGAGCGCTGGCAAACAGAATCCAGTAGGCAAGAAAACGCGCGCTTGCCGCGAGCAGCTCTCTCGCTGGTTTTGCGTCGCGGCGCGCGTTCGCCGAGATTGCGATCGCGTATATAACGACTGGGGCGGGAAAAAAGGGAGGAGGGAGAGAGCAGATCGCGACGTAAGAGTCGGATTCTCGGTAGGCGCGGTTACCCGCGCGAGCTCGCTCGCTTTTTGCCCCGCGTATATATATATACGCATTGTATATAATGCGATAGTGTGTGCAGACTGCGGCGGTGCAAAAATTGCGGTGTGAAGGCTGCGGTAGCCGCGCGGTGCAAGGTTTACGAGTTTTCCTGAATTTATGAATTGTTTGGCGTATTAAAAATCAGTGTTACACACGCCGGGAGATATACATAAGAACTTGCCGCTGTGCGGCAGCGTATAGCATAATATAAATCGGTTCCTTCGCTTTTGTTTATATAATCACGCCGTAAAATATGCACGTATATATATATAATACACGGCTTTAACACTTGTTTAGCATTCTAGCACATCTCAATGCGTTGCTTAAAACACCATAAACCTTTTTTCTCTCCTCGCTCACGTCGTCAATGTAAATATCGCTCCAATTTTCGCGCTGACGGTCATTTTTCCAATTAACCGTGCGCGAATACAGTTCTATTTGCGATTTAAAAATAAATGTATACGAATGCATAATTTTCTTTTTTCGAATCGATTACATTATATTCTATATAGAGATCGTGCGGTTTCTGGTGCAAAAAGTAGCGCTCTTATTACGATCGGTGACTTGGCGAATTCTTTCGCACGCTGCTTAGACCGACCGCGCGCTCATTAATTGGTACATACTTTCGATATTCTACCTGTACGTCTATCGCATTTTAAACAGATACACACGTCGCTCTGTTAAAAAAAGTACATATAATAAAACAATCAGAATTCGCGGAAATATAACCGAGCTTGTCGGAGCCGTCACACTTCTAGTACTTCAGCGATCGAGTCGCCCGCGCGCGTATAGAACAAACAGCGCGGCCATTAGAACGAATTCGCGAAAAATTAAATCGTCGGGGGCGAAGCTTTACAAGTCTCCCTCGCTCTCTCGCCGACTAATCCACTTAACCCCTCCTCTCCCTGTCCGACGGACTAAAACGCGTCCATCCGCTGCTCTCGCGTCCCCCGCACATACATATATACATGTATATACACCGCCCTGCGCAACTTAACGTTCGGCCATCGTATGTATAAACTTGCTACGTACACACAGAGAGAGTGGTTGCAGCGAACGGACGGGCACAGAGTCTCTTTCATTAACAAAATTTCGCTTAAAAGCTGTTGTTTAATACATTTTACGACGGGCATTTACATTCACCCTTCGCCTATCTACACACTGGCGTGTGGGGGGATACAAGTCCATCGTATATATATACCCTACCGCTGGCGGAAAAATCGCGCGCTTCTGCAATGTAAACTGCGGGGCCGCCGCAAAGCTGCGCGTATTTTCCCAAGGAAGCGAGCATTTTTACGCTCGCGTGTGTGTATGTGTGTGTGTGTATCGGATTCCGGATTCGAGCGCTATATACGCTCGTTTGAGGGACTGGAATTCCGGAGGAGGTTAGAGGGAATAGGGAATTTCTCTCTTTCTCCGGCATCGTAAGCGCGCAAGCGTCTTTTCTTTTTGCGTGCGCGCCGAGGTGAGAGGGAGCAGAGCTAGCTTGGACACTTGACGTTTTGATCCCGCGGAACGGTTGACCCTTGATTATGCGCATACGGATGCGGATTTCGTTGGCTTTTTCACACGCGCGCGAGCGCGCCTTGCGCCTGGATCTCGTTAGCATTTTCACCCTCTTGCTGTTAGGGGTTCGGCGAGCGACGCGCGTTGCCTTGGACATGTTTATTATGAAATGTATTTTATATAATAAAGATCTTTGCGCAGTGGATCCGTGTTTCGATATAAATATGAAAGTTTAGTCTTCATTAATCTGATGTTGTATAATAATTATTATCTGAAATATGAGAGTACAGTCGTGCAATTAAATATTTCACCCATGGAGAACCTATATATAATATGAATCCAAAATTCGAATTTCCCGACAGAGAGATTAAACCGTCGCGATTGCCGAACCAAAAAAGACGCAAAAGGAATCGAGGCAGGGAGAAAAAAATCCCCGGCGCGCCATTTTAATCTAAAAAATCGACGTATTTTCATACACACGACGTTTAAAAAAACAGCAGCGCCGCCACCGCCGCTGCTAGACCGGAATTTAAAAAAGATCACCGAGCGATTGCGCCTCTACTCCCGCAGACTTTTGAATCCCGACGCGCGGCGCGGCGCGCTAATCCATTTCGACCGTCGAGTTAACACCGCGGCGCGGCGCTCACTCTTTTTTTCGCGGAAAATCAAACTACGCGGACGAGGCTCGAGCGAACGAAAAAATCGCTGCAACTCCGCGCGCCCGCCAATTTACTCCGTAAACAGTTAAGCCGGGACTGTGCGCGCTCGCTCGCTCGTGGGAGGATTTGAGGGGGATTTTTTTGCACAGAACGATGCGCAGAGAGCGGAGAATTCGTCCGATAAAATAAATAATAGCGCGATCGCGCGCGAGAGCAAAGAGAGACGCCGACGGCAGACGAGCTTTGCCCTCCCGCTCCCTCCTCCTCTCTCGTTAAGGCGGCTTCCACCGCGCGTCTATTAAATCTGCGTGCGAATAGCGAGAGAGAGTTTTATGGATGTTCTGTTTGCAGTCCGCGCATTCCTTTTCCGTCGGTTCGGTCAATATAAAGATTTGCAATTCATGCGTTTACCTTTCCAATCCATTTATACATATAGATGTAGAACGTATTTTTATTATTTCTCTTGAGTATTAATTTTTCTACCAATTGCGAAAAAAGATTGCATTTTCAAGATCCGCATCATCCTTTCAACGAAGATTCTTATACCCGTCTTACACAATCTCTCCCTAATTCGATTCGTTACATTATACCAGCGCCAATTCTCGGGCATTCAGCGACGAGCTCTTACGCGCGAGCGAGACAATGAAGGAAAAAGTGAAATACGCGACAGGGCCGGCTTCGTTCTTTTATCGCCATTGTGTGCTGGCGGAGCTCGACACAGATACAGCGCGTGCAGCGGCCCGTCGAACGAGATGCGAAATGGAAATTTTATTCGGCGGCACGCAAAGTGCGCCGAGCACTTTCGCCTGCCGCCACGCCGTGGTTTTATTTATCGGTGCACGCAGAAGAGGCGTAGTAGGTTATATAGGGATACAAAGACGCGGCGTCGAGTCAATTTGTGGCGGCTCGGTTAATTGATTCGGAATTTCGCGGGAGTTTCTTTCGGTTCGAGTTGATGAAAGGGGTTTTTCAGTGTTGTCAGAGGACGAAAAAATGTAATTATCTAAAACGATGCTGTCTGGGTATAGAAAAGACAAAAAAAGAACTCTCAGACAGTTAAAGATGTGGACGTATAAAAAGAAACAAAAAGAGAGGATATAGACAGCGACGGATTGTATAGTACAGCTCAATCCCTCTATATACGCATGGCAACAAAAAAAAAATGACGAGTTGTCGTCGTCGCGCACGAAATCGCGGAAATTGCGGGGGAGCGTCACAATCGCGTTTTCCATTTGCCCGATTAGGACGCGCGGCGCGTAGTTTTCTTGTTTACTCCGATTGAAAAGAGCCAACTTGTCCCGCCGGCTTTTATATCCCAGGGACGAGTTTCGCTGCTTTAACGGTGCGGGTTATTATCGCGTTTATTATGTGACGCCGCTCGCTCTTTACTGCGCGGTCTGTACCTCAGGCAAGGTTCTTATCCGTTTTGCGACGTGGAGCCGTTAGTTGAAAACTGGTCTGACTGAAAAACCTAATCGCCTGACATATATTACGATTTTTCTAATTTGTGCTTTCATTTTTCTGTTCCAGGTGAGTCATTGCAACGATCAATTATTATATACCTGATCCTTCGTTAGCGCGTATACACACGTAAGTCAAAAATCACGAGCCATCTATATACAACATTAGCATTCCCACGTTAAAACCAACAGCGAAGCGAGGAATCGATCATTCTCGATATTTTTAACCCCTAATTACGCGCACTAATAAGCACACATTATATACGCATGCGTTCGAGCGATGGACAAATTGAAAGGACTCGCTTAATCTCCGCAAATTGACAGAACACATCCCGCGCGTGCACCCTAATGGTCGAAAAAAGAGCGAGCAGAGAGCGAAAAAACACACACACACACACTGTACGATGAAAAATGGGAGGACAAACAAGAGCGGACGCGCGGTGCGATCACGCAGCATCCACCCACGGGGCTATTCCTCTCTCGTTAGTCTTTCCTCTCGTTCGTTCGCGTATGCTAATGCACGCGCGCGCCCTTCATATATACACTCTTGCGGCATTTATTTATACGCGCGCGTGTCGCGCTACACGAGTCCGCGGGCGTGTAAGCCTAAAGAGCGCGCGTATGTACATCGTTGCTGACTTATACCGTCATGTCTCGCGCGCTCTTGAATGAGAAAAACGCGCCGGCGATATTGTTCGGGAACCAATTTTTGGGCCCGTCGCGAGGCGCGTGTACCGGACACGTGTCTATGGTAATTTTATGCGCGCGAGAGACCGCCGCGTCGACGCGGTTAATGCCTTTCCTATGTTAATTGTTGCTTGGTTGGGATCATACACGACACATTTTTCGCGCCTCATGCGATTATTATTATTATTTTTATTGGGAACGTAATTTTCGTGTGCGGTCCGAGAGACGATGACGCTGTTCAGCGCGCGGATAGAGCCATTATTCGAATTAATTTACTGTTATAATGGCGCATTTAGGTTCTGCGCGCAGTCGTAAATTGGCCGCGCGGCCGTGGACGTCGTCGACGACATATATAAGTATTTATCCGATGTGTAATTTTTATTATAATGGCTAGGACCAATATTTAAATTGACCATTTATCTTTTTTTGGATGAGTAACGGTGCCACGGTTCGTGTCTTCCCCGTTATCGATCAATTTATAATGCCGATATAATAAACTTGTCTTCTCGCTACATGTAAAAAAACTTGACATATAATATATATATATAATGAGGTGATGGAAAAAAAGTTTAATAATTCTTTACCTGAAAATTTCGAGATTTCTCATTAAAGCGTCGACTCTCAGAATCGCGTTGACAATCGTGCAATTGCGCTCTCTCTCTCTCTACTCGCGAGGCCGTCTTGCGGGTTCCCGCCATTTCCGTCGTGCTTTCTTGCGCTCTCGCGCACCTTCCTGTCATCAGCGCGAACGCGAGGAAATTAAGAATTAGCGCGCATTGTAATCGATGGAGGAAAATATCACGGCGCAATTTGCCAGGAAACGTTCTTGTTGCGCGCGCTCCCAAATTATTGTCATTAGCAAGAGACAGCCCAGAGCTTGTATGTGGTTGCAGTGGTTTATTTTTATGAGAATAATTGGGCCCGCACTGATGAATCTCTCTCTCGGTAGGAACAATTGGATCGGGAAATTGTTTGTCGTCGTTGCGGGCTCGATGGTCCGCTGCTAAATAGGCTTCAACCTATTAGCTCAAAAAAATGTTATTGTATTTACGAAGGAATCAGCGCGCAGGAGCAATAACTCACTTCCGTTGTTAAAGAAAGAAGTTTAAAGGAAAAATTAATTTTCTCCGGGCGAAATTTAGAAATTAGTCTCGCCAGTGTACCACCGCGAAATACGCAACTCATTTGGCGCTCACGGACTCATTATCGCTTTGTCTTCGGCTCGCGCAAAAACGTAGCACACCACCGCAATTGAATCCCTTGTCACAAAGGAAGCCCTGCGAGCTGGAAAAAAGCGCGCGCCAATCAACGCACTTTTTCACTCTTCTCCACGACACTATACACCATAGTAGCGCGAGACCGAAATCGTTGTTTAAGTTGTCATCTCCCGCAGCCTGTCGCCTTCGTCACGGATGATTCGTTCCTCAGTCGAGAGTCCCTGGAAATCGTTCCGCTCGAAAAGCCTTAGCAAGAAGCCAGAGCGAGGGAGTGAAAATCACAGGGTGTGTTTTTCGTTTTTCCCTCTCTCTCTCTCCTACTTTTTTCTAGCGTAGTTTGGCCGCGTGTATAAGAAAAAGCCGTAGCAGCAGCGGGCTTGGCAAAAACAAACAGAGCGGGAGCGTGCGCTGCGAGGGGAAGATTAAAAGGGACGAAATGTCTCTTCCAAGACGCTCGGCGCGCTTTTTTGTCGCGAACTCGGAGATTTTATGGGGACTAACTGGGAAGATTAAGGGATATTCGTTGCTAATAGATACGGTAGGCTCGTGGTTATTGCCGGGAAAATAGCGTCGGGAGCGATGGGAAAAATGTCAGATCCAGGAACACCGAGCGAGCGGCAGCTCAAAGGATATATCTCGACGTTTCGTAACCGCGCGCGATTGAACTCATTCACCGTTATTATATACACGTTAATCGACGGACCTTTTTTTTTATATAAAATACCGACAACAATCGGCCTTTCATTTACACCGAGCTGAAATATTATCGAAATAACGTTATTATATAATTCGCAGATAAATACATAACGACTTCGACAGATTTGTATAATGTAATCAACCGCGTGATGCGCCCTTTTCGCCTCCTCTCTCGTTTCATTACACAAAAAGCCGCAACGCGCAATCATCATCAAAACGATTTTCCAGCCCGGCGACAATCCTCCGCACACGCCCGCATCCATATGATATAAATCACAAAGAACACGGCAGTGGTATATATACACACACACGCACATTCGAATCCTCTCCTCCTCATCGATCAGAGCACAGCGTCGCTCGTCCAAAATCGAAAAACCAGTCCCGAACAGGTGACGAGCAGCAGCAGCAGCGCTGCAGCAACGACAAACCGCGTATAGCCGAAAAAAAACGAGGGTTGAAGGAGCTGCGAGGGCAGGGGATAGTGTAGTATGTTGCGTCAAAGGAAAAGTAGCCGCCGAGTTGATGGATCGCGCGCCTCACCGCGTGAAACTCGCGCTCGCGTTATATGTGCGTGTGCATGCGGGCTTACGCGTTATATGCGCAGATGGCCGCGCGGTGATAGTGTCAAAACTCGGCCGCGGGGCGTGAACGACTGCTCTGTTGGGACGCGCGTGCGTGCGTGCGTGTGTGTATGTCTCTGATGTTTTTCGATTTATTTTTTTTTTCCACGTGTATGTATAGTGGAAAAGGGTTGCTTTTGGAGATTGCGCTTTGTAGTGGAATGTTTGGGGGGTTGCGAGCGGTTTGTCAATTTTCACGGATTTGTGTGCCAAAAAAAATAGTGGGACGAAATTTCATCCAACTATATATACCCCTATGTAGGGGTGTATAGAAAAACAATATAGATTTGAAAAAACAGTGATTTCATCATTTCCATTGTTTTTTTTTAGTATAAAGATATGCGAAAATTATAAAGATAACCATCTGTAAAAACGGTACATCACCCTCCAAGAAAGGCTTGCAGCGTGCGCGCGCTCCAAAATATAAATCTTTAATCTCGGGGGGCATCTGACCGGGCAATCTTACCTTTTTCGCGGTCCCGATCTGCCCGAGAGACAGACGAGGGCCCGCATGCATATAAACATGGGCGACTTTTCGCGCTCGCGTGGCTCTTTATTATCTCGCGGGAGATTTTTGCTTGAGATGTAACTTCGATTTTTGTCCAGCTGCAGAGACACATAGTGGCGAGCGGTTTTTTGGAAGGGAGACGAGAGGCCGAGAAAATTAATGTGACTGTCGGATTTTTGCGAGGAGTGTTAACTTATTGTCGTGGGATGAGAGAGCGCGACGAGAGGATGTAAGTTTTGTCGCTGATGTCTGAGTTTGCTTGGATTAAGATCTTTGTCTTATAAATTGCCGGGCGAATTAAGTGCAGTGTGCGCGGTTTCTGAGGATAAGGGTGGCAAGAATAATGTGAATTATTTTATTGTTTAAATTGCGAGATAATTTTCTTGGAAATTATTGCAACGTAGTATTCGGGATGCGTAAATGACGAGAAATGACATACAGCGGATGTATCTGACCATCGGGAATGCGTACAGTTAGACCATCTGCCGGCAGATGGCAGCACCTACTTACCAAATTTCGTCGGTCGAAGGATCCTATACGAGAGCTACTATACGTTTCAATATATTCTACCACAAAAGAGCATATCTACTTTAATTTAGATTTTGTGATGCGTTTATGCTCCTCTACAATCAAGTTCTTTTTAATACAACAATGTTATAAGACTCGAAAGCAAGCTTATCGAAAAATACGACACACACACACAGCAATCAATAATAAAATAATTCCGATACATCCTCATCACCGAGGCAGCGCTCGGTGGTCGAGCAAAAATTGCCAAAACGACATTGATTGATCGCGTAATCAATTAACCCCACATCCCCATACGCGTGCGATATCCCCTCGCGCAACGAGAGCGCGATAATAGAAAGGTCTCCGGAACCGCGAGCCCATTTACACACACATGGGGCCACAGACTCATTCCGCGGCCTCCGCAATTATACACGCGAATTCCGCGCGCATTAGCGGGTAGCGTTATATATATAGCACGCTGCACCGTGTCCCCCCCGAAAGACGCTATCTCTGTATTCCCCGTCCGCGCATGCAGTGTATATAACCAAACTCAAAGCGCGCGGCCGATAATTTCAGAGTGACGTTATAACGCGGTTCGCGTAATTAGACGGGATTAGTTATCTCTGTTTCTCTCTCGGCCGGTAGTATGCGCGTGCGGAGCTATTGTTGCGTGCGTGTATTGCGCGATGGGTGTATATATATAGCCGTGTGACGGGATTCGCTTCGCCGGGTGAGTTGGTACCTACTACGATAGGGAGTAGATGCAGAGAGTCTGTGAGTTGCGGGGAGTTTAATCGTTATGAAATTGCTCGGGATGTGTGTATATACCAGGTGGTAATTTATTTATTTGGCAAGCGTATAAGGTATATGAACAGATTGTCTGCGATTAATTGTGATGCGATATATTTATCTTTTATCAATCAACGCGTATATTATATCAATATTGATACGTTAATGATTTCGATAAAGTATTATTATCTAAAATAAAAGATATATTTTAACGATATTATACGCATTCCAAAATTATAAAATAATTCATATAACATAAAAGCACTCGACCGACGCCAAATCAAGTAAAACGCGCGCCGCTCCGGCTTTTTGCAACGATAATTCAGTGAGGTCGACCTTATCGATTCATCACTCCCGGCCGTGTGCCGAGGAAATAAAACAAACGCGATAAAAAGCAACAAGCCCACGCGGATCACATAATACATTCATACAAGCCTCTCTCGTCGTCGTCCTCGCGAGCGAGCGAGCAAGAGAGAGAGAGAGAAAAACACGGAGAGCGACAAACCGGCACATATACACACGCGCCGTGATGGCTCTCCTCTCTCTCTCTCTCTGTGTACGTACAAAGCGCGAATTTGCACGGGCAACAAGTCGCGCGCGCTCGCTCTTTCTCGGCCAATAAACAATCTGTAGGAACGCGCGCGCGACATCGGCGCTGGAAAGGTTTCCCTCCTCCTCCTCTTCTTCTCCTCCTTCTTCTTCTCGTTCTCTTCGTGTGACCGACATGCGGGCACTCTTACGGATTCTCCCGCTGCATGAGCGAGGTATTTAAAGTGCCTCTTCGAGGTGAGCCGTTTCTCGGTGTCGCGAGAGGTGAGCGTACATGTATATACAGTGCGAGAGTGTATGTGTGTCGTACTCTTTCGTAGAGAGAGGCTGGGAGAACGGCGCGATGTGTGCGGCGATAGCGTGGGATTATTCGTTTATTTTTGGACGGAGGCGAGATTCTGTGCCGCGCTAGGGAGTATATGTATGTAGGTGGACGAGGAGAGACGAGCGGGCGATTGATGTGGCGAATCCGCGCTAATGCAAATAAAAGCTTTAGCCGTGCGCTGATGTTGTGCGGTTCTTGGTCGTGTTTCCTGTGCTCCAAGTATAACTATCTTTTAATCTTATTGTTTCTTCGAGAGGGTTGTTGTGG
>JAPYZO010010822.1:0-12358 GCA_030522905.1 Torymus flavipes
ACATGTAGAATCAATAAATATATTTTATATTTAAACTATATACTATAGATGTGGAAGCGATACATTCGTTTGGAGGAAGCTACGTGCCAATATATTGGCCGCGGTTTTTTTCAATGGAATACCTTCTTGCACCATTCTGAGACTCGTACAGCTATATTCTGGCATATTTTGCACTACTTTTTAGACTATCCGTGTGTTAGTTGTCCGGAGCGATTCTTTTCGAAACCCATTTTTAAGGCTTTAATTGTTAAAAATGGACAATTAGTTTGCTCCAATAATCTTGGGATATTTTTTTTCCGAAAATTGAGAAAATTTTCAAGAAAAAATGTATTTATCACTATTTCTGAAAATGGCGTCGTTTAGGAGTTATTAAGCTTGAAAATAGGCAAAAAAGCTCTGGCCATATGTATGGCCCTACAACATTTTTTGGGGGTCTCCCAAAAATCTGAAAAAATTCAGGCACACTCGTGGGATGTCCAGGAAGAGATTTCGTGGGATAAAAAAAATTTTATTTTTTTTTGCGCACGATCTCTCCGAGAACAACTCATATATATATATTGGTAACTTCATGTCAACTGTTCAGGTTAAAATTTTAAAACGGCTAAAAATAGATTTTCTTAGTTCCAAACAGCCCCAAAATATAACCCTAGATTTGTAGAGCAAAATATTCCATGGTTCAAAAGTTACAATCAATTCAAAATTTGAAAATCTTGATTTTTTTTCAAAAAACATCAATTTTCATGATTTTTTAACTCAAAAACGTAAAACTTTTTGTATTACACTTTAAATGGGAAAAAGTTTGCAAATTGCTCAAAAACACTGTTTTGACAGTTTTTATTGCTCGTAACCTTTTTCAGTGATAAACAACCATCTTCACCAAGGTGGCATTTAAAAGGTAACATTTTTTACTACTTTTTAGCCTTTGGTGAGAAATATTGGATCCGTCGCATTCATCCTAAGCATATTTTGAATGTTGCTTTGTTTCGTATAAATTAGTAAAATAACTGGCATGGATCTAGAAAAAATCTGAGCAAGGATTACCGGATGGATGGCGTACTAGCTTCGCTGCGGTCGCTCCAGCTAGCTTAGAACAAGCGCTAAGTCCTGCGCAAACCTAGAAACGCTACCGAGTTCTGACGAGATCTAACATTATAAAAATCTGTCAACTGCTGCACGAGAATTCGACATCAGCCGGGCCCACGGACCTTACGCGAAGAGCGGCGTCATCAATTTCAACTGCTGCACGAAATGCAGTGTCGCATCCTACTTCAGAAGAGTCGCAGTAAGAGCAAACGCCGCTCGAAACGGCACGAATCCAGCTCTGATGAAAGCAGGGACGAGTCAAGCGGCCACGAGCACTCAAGAGGAGATAGGCCGAAAGGAAACCGCAAGTCTAAAAACCGTAAGTAATCTACTTACCACTTTCCCTCGGTATGTAGACTTCGGCAGTCCAGACATTTATCGTAGACACATCATGCCATACTATTACGGTAGGAATGATATAGCCTTTAGAGGTACCTACACAGAACAAGGAAGGATAAATACTCCAGAGCAACTCAGTTATTATCCGAATCATCCATCACCAGGATCGACGATACGAAGTAGGACACCACCTCCTTATTTATCGCCGACTCCTCCCCGATTCCAGTCTCCAAACCGTGAAGCTGCAGGATACTATCCACCTCAATATTATCCGTCGCCAACGCTACCTCCACAACCTTATTACTATCCACGACAACCACCACAATCACCGCTCCATTATCGGCCGAGAGAAGTCACGCTGGATAGATCCGGAAGTTATCACAAAGCAGGAGATTCTTTAAACTCATCAAGTGCTCGACGACAGGACGCAGCGTTGAGTAATACCGAAACACCGCGTCCCACGGTGAGCTTCGAGGAACCAGATCGCTCTACTATGTCCACTCCGAGAGCGTCTCACCAACGATACCAGTAAGAACCGATAGCGTGGCAGGAGGTAGTGGTATATTTCTAATAGATACGACTGCAGATGTTAATACAGTAAAAAGGGGCGTGCTTGCCGCGTCTGTCCCGATAGATTCATCACACATATTAGAAAGAACTGCCATTTCTACTAGCCCTGTCAAAACGCTAGGCGTAGTAGAGATAAAAATTGTTGATAATTATCATAAGTTTCATGTTTTATCTCCGACTACTCCAATTTTACAGGATCCCATTCTAGGAGCCCCGTTTTTCCAAGAAGAGAATGCTCGCATCTGTTACAGCTTGGAGGTATTGATACTGGCTTCTCGTCCTATACATCCTATTCCGTTCTGCAACAGATCCCCCAAGACTGTAGACGCAGAGCGAGGACTATTCCAATAGATCGCCGGGAACAAGAAAAGGGTATGTACTATGCGATCGACTGTACTCTACCGGAGACTTCCGGTACATTCAACAGTATCATTGAACATTCCCGTTACCCAAGCATGACCAACCAGCGAAGGTTACCTCGTCCAAATACCAACGCCTCAAGGATTATATATCGGCCAAGCAGCTGTTACCAACGACTGTGGCCGCTGTTACGTAATGGTGATTAATACGTGCAGTCATGAAGTTGGTAGAAAAATACTACCACAACAGTTCCAGCCTTTTGATATGGACATGTCTGAAGATTTCTTCGATTTAGACAGATACGCCTGCCGGGCCTTCAGTCACGGAGAGGATAGAACACATACGCGAAAGATTACATAAAGAACATCAACACGAAACAGATGGCCAAGCTACAGAGTAAATCAGAAGGATTGCAGAGAAGTATCATCACCTTTTCTTATTAAAAGGAGATCCACGACCCCGCACGCATGTAACAAAGCATCATATCAATACAGTCGATGATGATGCCTATCGAAAGCAGAACTATGTTTGCAAATCGATAAATGCGAATTTCTAACTCCAGAAGTCACGTATTTAGGATACAAAATCGGATCGTACGGAGTCCGACCTCACCCGGGAAAAGTGACCACCGTAGCAAACTTTCCAGTTCCAAAAAGTGTAACGCAAATTCGGCAATTCTTGGAGCTGGCAGGTTACTACCGACGGTTCATACTCGATTTTGCAAGCAAAACACGTCCACTCAATCGCCTCACTCACAAAGGAAGAAGTTTTAAATGGACCGAAGTAGAACAAAAGAGCTTCCAGCTATTAAAGGACGCACTGTGCGATTCACCCGTATTGGTATGTGCAGATCTGAAGAAACCTTTTCTCTTGACTACAGATGCATCGAATAAAACTATTGGGGCCGTGCTAAGTCAAGGGGATCCGCCAAATGATCATCCGATCGTATACATCTCTCGCAGTCTCAGTAAAAGTGAACTCAACTATTCAACCACGGAAAAGGAGTGTTTAGCTGTCATAGCTGCGGTCCAGTATTTCAGACATTATTTGTGTGGTCACACTTTTACTGTCTATGGAGATCATGAACCTCTAACATGGATTGACTCCATCAAGGATGCCATGAGTCATCTCAACCGCTGGGGAGCTCGTTTGAGAGGATACGATTATAAATTCATATACAAGCCAGGAGAACTGAACACCAACGCGGGTGCCTTGTCGCGAACCCAGTTTCGGAGGAAGAGTCAACGAAATCCGCGGCTCAGGTCATCAGCTATTACGACGACACCAATTTGAAACTGCTTTTTCATCGAGGTCGCCGGATTGCGATGCTTCAGCGGAAGACGACTGTCCTATTAGTTACATATAAACTATATTTTGTTACAGGAAGCCGAGATGATTTTATTTTTGGTGCTAGTACTGGCCACACAAATGAGAGGGTTAGACCCATACAAGATCATGCCTCTACAAGGAAACCCAGGAATCTATTATAAAGCCCACAGAGAAGCCAGATTGATTCGTTCGTATTGGAATATTATTACAACATTAGACTGCAGGAGCCTGAGCCAGCCTATGGAATGGAAGGAAACTCATATGTACGCAGCCTGGAGTAGTTACATAGAAGCAATGGGACATGAATGTCATGACGCCATCCCTCTTGAATACTTGAGAAAACAACTTAAATCACTCAAATCATTACAAGAAGACCTGCTCCAGTACTTTACACCGCCCTCCATGGCTGGACAAAGTGCACAAACTCTTCCGCATTCTATCTCAAAGCGGAGAGCACCATTCGAATTCATTGGTTGGACCTCCAAGAAAATTTTTGGAACCATGGACGCAGCAGACTATGACAATCTCATAGTTGAGATTGAGCATCTGTACGACACACAATAAAACATATCTCTCCTAGCTATAGTGCGCTCGAATCTTGATGCGATACGTCAACAGAGGACGAGCGAAGAAGGAAAAATGTAAATCTACGATCACGAGCTTCTCCACATACTTGAGAAAACTCAAAACTTCATAACTAGCGAAAATCGTTCGGGAATAATCGACAATTTCGTAGAGTGGTCACGGCAATTTCAAGAATCATTAGATCTCTGCATTTCCTCTTATAAGGTCTTGATCGACGCGATTGAATTTACTGCCTGAGGTAATGTGCATCCATTATTATTATCTCATGAACAAGTTTAACAGATTTTAACTAACATTAAAAAATTAAAAACCCAACATTTGCTTTCTTCGGAAAACTCTGAGGTAACACCAAAGAGCCTGTTCATGTCATCGAAAACCAGCGTCTCCGTGCAAGAAGGTCATTTGCTGGTAAAATTGAAATTTCCTTTGAACAGTCCAGAAAATTTTTCAATATATAAGATGCACTCATAGCGGGTACATGAGTATTCCACCTAAAGGCGTATATATATTTCTAATCAGTAACCAATAGGGCTACTTCTTAACAGATGAAGCCTACTTACAAAAGTGTCAAACTCACGAAGCCATATCGTCTATGTGATCATGAGTATCCAATAATGGAAGAAACGGATCCAATAATGGAAGACAAGTTATATTGCGGGTATTGCTTCCTGGCTAAACCAACGAAATCAGCTATACAAGCATACAACATCTCATTACATGATGACACCACGCCTTACTGGAAAAGATTAGCTACTACAGGAGAATGGATATATTCCATGGCAGGTCTATTAAATACAAATATAGTATGTGATAAAGACCGACAAGCAAAAATTCAACTCAATGGGACTGGTATACTCAGCCTTAAGAGAGAATGTATAGCAAAAATAGCAGATACTACATTATTTAGAACTTCCATGACAGAGGTCTTTGCAACTTTTATTTACAACTTCGAATATCCGCTAAACTTTTCGTTATTTTTGCAAAAGACTAACTTCTCAGTTGACGACTGTGGATTAGCTATCTTCGACGAAGAATCTGCCTAGTAAGTCCAGGTCTGGGCCTCCACAAATGATGTACTTTCATTGGAAGATATCGAACGTCAATTTCATCCACTAGCCACGCAAAGAAGAACGCAAGACACAACGAAGGTCTACATATCCACCGGCTGTAGTTTGTTGGAAACATCATAATAATGATAATATTGTACGCCTTAGCCTGATGTTATTTTTACAAAACGAAAAATAGAATTGTCATTTCTTTGTATAAGAAACCAGAATCAACAGATTTTTCATTAGAACGGAGGAATCCTCTTAGCTGAAGTCATCGAGTGTGTAGCTTAAGTACTAGAAACGTGACCGTTCAGATGCATCAAAACAAGATAATTATAGAATTTCATTAGTTTTAAATATAAAATAGTTTTATAATTGAAATTTCGAAAATAATTTTAAGTTAGAATAATTTTTTTTTAGTTAGAGTATCATGACAGGAGAATGTGACAGGTCAGGGAGAATCGAAATAATTTAAAAAAAAGATCATCGATGTTAAACAGATAGTAGTTTTTTATAATACCTTTTCGTGTTTTTTATGAATAAATATTTGATTACATAAAAATCTTATAATTAGAAGGCATTCATGAAATTCATATAGTTAAATTATATTTAAATAGTTATTCTTGTTGGTCGGTGGAACAGCAGTCTGATACAGTATCTGATGCTACCGGACTGAAGCTTGGTTCTTTCTCGTCGCATAGTAGTTGTGGATCAATCATAGGCTCTCTATTCGCCGCTCGACGAGCTATGTTTCGCCAAAGAGCTGCTTCAGTTTGACGTACGATGTTAGTGTTATACTCATCTATAGAAAAGTCACGACGTCTGAACCATGAGGGACCAGGAATAGGCCCTACAAATCTAGGAAATCCTCGTGTCCTCCCACGATCTAGACCATCCATCAACCTAGAGTATGGCGGATGCGTAAGCATACGGTTCATCTTCCGGAGTAACATCATCTTCTTCTGCTGATGATGAATAATGAGGTGGAGGGCTCCGTGCTCTAACCCGAGCTCGTTGAGCCAACCCGGGACACTCATCATTTGACCCTGAATAGCTGCTAGAACTAGAAGGAATATTCCTCGATGACGATTCTCTAGCGTGATATAGAGAACACCGGGAAAAGCCCCCTCTGGAATTACGGTTCAGTTCCGATGTAGTGGCTCTACCCTGCAACGATAACAGAGTACTGGATGGATAGTAACTTCGATGTATCTTCCGGGTTCTATTTAACGATAGATGAGCATTTTCCATGCTACCGGGCGCGTCCCCAGGTTGCGGATCGGGGGAGGACCAGCTAAAACTGGTCAGCTGCGATATAAGGAATAAGCAGCCCCGGACAAAGGAACCGTGTGAATGGGCGAATGAATGAGCATAGTGTAAATGAGCTGCGGCTGACAGATTGTGGATATTCCCTTTAGACTAGCCAAAGGGAGAGTAGTAAACTCCCTGACCGGAGGGGCACGGGATGTCGGTACCTAATCTCTGCGCTAGCGTTGTGTACGCAAGTTCAATGGGGAAGGACTGCTCAAGTGCTCACTGACTGGAGTCAATGGAGGGGTTAAAGCAATCATTGTTGAGCGCAGGTGTGAAGGATTACCTGGTCAGTATTTCCTTATACCCGAAGCTGCGTAGGGTAAATCGCACACCGTCTAGCCTGAGGACTCGGTAGGGGTGACGTCAAACCTTTTTGTTTCAGTATGGCGCGGGCCTATCCCGTGACCTTTTTTCTTTCTAGAATCACTAGGTGCCGATAGGAGTGACCGCCCGACTAACCGCTTCTCGATTTCGAGATCCATAAATAGGGTTCCTTATAGGCGGGGATAGTAGCCGCACCGCGGTGTGGCTCCCACGATGGGCGAACCGTCTTAAGCAAACTATTTATACACGATCACTCACCCTAACAAAAACGATAGAGACGTAGAAGTTCAAGTAAGTGAAAGCGGAGCGAACAGTCCGACTGACAGAGTATCCTGGACGATCCTGGACGTGGCGAATGACATCAGATCCGATGGAACAAGGACATTCGCCCAGGAGAACACGCAGCTGATAAGCGAGAGTAGAGATGCACGGGACCAATCTGAGAGAATGGGAGAAGACCAGATGGTCAAGACTACTTCTTATGTAAGAAACGCTGAGTCGCGGCCACTGAGCTAGCACACTTTTCGGGTACGGGGTCATGCGTCGCTTTCAGGGACAAACTAGAAAAGTTAAAACGAACTAAAAAATGACGACGGTTCTGCAGATAAACACGAACGGTGCCGTACTCGCTGACGACCTGCTTACTAACCCAGTGAGCCAAGGACACGCGGACGTATCACTAGTAAGCGAGCAGTACAGGTATCGGGGTCGCAACACGACCACGTGGTTCGTGGACGATTCCGACAGGGCTGCAGTCTGGATAGCAGGTAGACATAGGTCAAAGATTACCGGACGAGGTAAGGGGGAGGGATCTGTGTAGGCGCGCGTCGGAGACGTTACCTATGTGAGCGTGTACATAGACCCCAATTTGCGAAGAAATGAATTTCTTAGACAGATTAAACGTATGGAGGATGTATTGCGAGATATCTCTGGCCTCCTACTGGTTGCAGGGGATTTTAATGCAAGGGCAATAGAGTGGGGTATGCCGGAGACGAACAGTAAGGGTAGGGATTTACTAGAGATGGCCGCTAGATTAGGATTAGTGGTTGCGAACGAGGGCTCGGTAACTACCTATAGAGACGCCCGGGGTTCAACGAATCCATCCCCGACGTTACTTTAGCATCTGAGCAACTAGTGCCGAGGATTAGCAACTGGCAGATTTTGGAAGAGGAGACAGGAAGCGACCACCAGTACATCTCGTTTACGGTTTTAGGTAGTGTAGGCGCGCCCCGAGCGACCAGGTTATTACCGCGGTGGAACACCCATCGATTAAACGAAGATCGTCTGATAGAAGAGTTAAAGATACCACAAGGGGCCTAAGAAAACGATTTGTCCTGCCGGGAGCGTGCAGAATTCCAGGTGAGCAGGGTAATGTCGGCAATAGTAAGAGCATGTGATGCCTCCATGTCGCGATGCGGAAATAGAAACCGCCACCAACCAGCATACTGGTGGTCCGAAGAAATCGCGGAATTACGTAGGACATGTCTCAGGCTTCGTAGACGGGCAGAGCGCTCGTGGAAACGACGCGGGGCCACTTTGGGGACTAGGCTACAAAATTATAACTCGTAGAATAGGGACAATGAAGCCACCGGAGATCAAGGACGCGCGGTTAATAAATGCAATAGTCGATGGGCTCTTCCCGTAGTACCCGGCGAGAGAAGAGACTCCGTATGAGGGCGTGCGACAAGAGGATATGCCCGAGTTTACCAAGGCTGAACTAGGTATAGCGATTAGATCGTTGAAGAGCGGGAAGGCACCAGGCCTGGACGGGGTTCCAGTGGAGGTATTGAAGGCCATCGCATCTCGAAGTCCAGAAACCTCACTGGATGAATACAACGTATGTCTTAGGGAGCGCATATTTTGCAGCCGTTGGAAAAAGGCGAGACTTGTTATCATTGGCAAGGGAAAGGGAGACCCGACATCTTCGTTCGCTTACAGACCGCTTAGCCTTTTAGACACAATTGACAAGGGTATGGAGGCGCTACTAGGGAGCAGGATTCAAAACGCCATACAACAGTCAGGGGGTTTATCGGAAAATCAGCATGGATCCAGAAAGGGCTTCTCGACAATAGGCGCGATACGATCGGTTACCGCGGCGGTGGAACGATCAAGGGAACAATGTCACGGGGCGCGGCCGCCATTAGCAGACGTCATTGGCAGACGGCCTACAGCAAGCTAGCGCTAGAATACTAACGAGAAAAGATTCTTTCGGCGTTCGCTGTATTTGTGTATACGTCTGGTTTTATTTTATTTTATGAAATTTCTTTTCTTAATATACAGTAAATGACGCTAAGTATTATTTTTCTTATTATCTCACACCACCAGAAGTCACAGCGCGATACCCAGACGACGATTTTCATTATAAAAGATAACTCCACAATCCACACTGCGGCAATTGTGCGAGAGTGGTATCGTAAATACCATACACAGACAACTTATTTTGGATAACTCGGTCGAGTTATTTGAGCAAAATGATTGGTCTATAAATTTCAGACATATTTGAGATTAAAATTTGTTAAAATTTTTCTGTTTCAAATCGTAATTCGAATAAACATATTTTATATTTGAACTATATACTTTATATTTGAACTATATACTATACATATAGGAGCGAAAAATTCTGTTGGAGGAAGCTACGTGCCAATATATTGGCAGCGGATATTTAAATAGTAATAGTGTTGAATTAAAGATTAAGAATCAATTAAACTATTACTAATTAATTAATAATAGTAATAATAGACACACTGTACCCGTGCTACAACCTTACCTTCGTCGTCTTTTCTAAATCTATTTCATTTTATTTCCCATATTCGCCTCTATCGGTCGTCTTATTCTTCATTGCTATGTGTCAATGACATCTGTTGTACTCTAATTCGAGATAGATTTCTGTCAATAAAAAAACCTTTCTCTTCCGGTCCCCTTAGACTTTCGAGCCATATGAGACTATGTTACAGGTGCCGTTTTCGGTAAGGTGACCCAATCTTTCGGATACAACTTCTTGAAGTATTAATAATTAGTTATGTAAAGTTTTAGTAACACAGTATATATCATCAAAACCTGGAGAACCACCTAAAAAGGACATCGTCAGAGTGATAGGTAAAGGTAGCACCCACGCATGCGAAGAACGTAGAGCACGAAACATGGTGGGTATTCACGAAAATTGTGAAGGGCGCGCGATGCGCGCCTGATAACCCTGGTGTTTGAAAAAACCCGATCAATTTTTTGTAGTGAAAATAACACCATCACCACTGAAAAATAATCCAAGACACTAAATAATCTTTACAACTGGACGCAGACCACAGGATTCAAATTTTCAACCTCAAAAACGGGATGTATGATATTTGCCTAAAACCAAAATTCAAAACAAAACTAAATCTATCACTAGCAGGTAAACCTATGAATCAATTAAACAACAAAAAAAAACCATTGCCAATTCATTGGCACTTAGCTTCCTAAAACATTAATTATTAGTTTAATTAATTTTTACTTCCAATATTTAAAACTTAATACTTTATTTTCTACCGATAGACTTTGCTATATATATATATATATATATTTTTCAAGCGAATTTCGTGTTTTTGGTAATTCAATATTTTTGCTCTTGTTATCGTGTGACAACAAAAACCCAAATTTTTTCTAGAATAATTTGTTTCTAAAAAGAGAAATGAAGATAATCTCTTGAAATTTTAACCAAATATAGTCTTGTATAAGTTTAATAAGTGGTTAAAATTGTAAGTCGATGAATCAAGTATTCTCTAAAAAAACGCGATTCAAAAATTAAAAAAAAAATTTTTAATCTCAAATATCTTTTTTCGTAATAGACCGATTATTTTGGGTAACGAACTCGATCTGGAGATATATAAAAGCTACGTCTGTGCAAAATTTCAGGGCGATCGAATAATTTCTGCTCTTGTTATCGTGCGACAACGAAAAGGCAAATTTTTTCAAAAATAATTTAAAATAAAAAAAACAAATGAAGATAATCTCTTGACATTTTAACCACATATAGCCTCTAATCAATGCAAAGCTGGTTAAAATTTCAAGTGGATAAATCAAGCATATACGGGGAAAACGCGAATAAAAAATTTTCTTAAAAAATATTTAACCTCAAAAATCTTTTTTCGTAATAGACCGATTTTTTGGGCATCTAACTCGACCTGAAGATATATATAAAAACTACATCTTTGCCAAATTTCAGAACGATCGGATAATTATCGCTCTTGTTATCGTGCGACAACGAAAACTCAAATTTTTTAAAATAATTTTTTTTTTAAAACAAATGAAGATAATTTCTTGAAATTTTAACCACATTTTTGAGATATTAATTTCTTAAATATAAAAATGTTTTCCTTAATACCAAATGACAGAGTGAAGATATTTTAAATTTTAAAAAAGGAAAATGTAGAAAAAAAAAGATAATTTAAATACCTTTTGAGAAATGTTTATTATATTATGTAATAATGGCTATAAGATATGAAAAAATCGAAAAAACTAAAAGTTCAAAATCGATTTTTGTTTAAAAAAACCAAAGAACATCAATAAAATCTCAAATCCATTATGCTACCTTTATTTTCCCACGAGACGAAGAGAATAAGCTTTACCCGATGAAAATCGGTTAATTCGTTTCGGATATATAAAGAGTTGAAATATACACTCGCACACCAACCCACATACACACACATACATACATCCACGAAAACAAAAATCATCAGAATTAATTAATATACACATATATGGCCATACAACATGTTTTTGAACCTTTTTTTTTCTGAAATTTTTTTCACCGTTACAAAGCGTCCTCTATGAGGAAGCAAATCTATCATCATTACAATCCAAAAGAAAATAATAGAACTAAATAAAAAATATATTTGTATCAAAACTAGACTTATACATTCAACACCAGAATTTAGTAAACAGTTTGAAATTTCAAAACATAAAAACATTCCGACGGACATCCTTATGAATATCCGATAAGAAGATGCGCAAGACTACTTCTCCACCATCATTTAGAAGCAGTGGGGCAAAGTATAAAAAAAACTAGAGAAACCTACTTACATAAAATTAGAGATAGCACCATTTAAAAAAATCCAATTACCAAACTAAATAGACCAGAACAAGTAATTATTACCAGATTAATAATAGGCCACACATCAATATCACACCAGCACTTATAAAACAAAGAGGATTCACCAACGTGTTCGAACTGTAAAATTCGAATAACAACGCAGCACCTATTACTAGAGTATCAAAATTACGTAACCCTAAGAAAAAAACTTAAACTGTCAAAAAATATAAAAATTTGCCTGAATAAGAACAAAGAAGTGAAGTAATAAACTTTATTGTAAGTGCGAACTTCCAAAATATAATGTAATATATATATATATATATATATATATATATATATA
>JAPYZO010010823.1:0-14131 GCA_030522905.1 Torymus flavipes
GCTGAATCTCAATCATGCCAAGAAAAACGACGAAAAATCCAGCGATAAAAGCTTGCACAGATGAACAAACACAGAATGACGGACCGCCGAAGCTCATGGCAATCTCAATCCCTTCTCACCACAAAAGCCCAACATCCTCGGCGCCGCTTAAGAAAGCAATTCGCATTCATAGTCGTCGTCGTCGCCGCCCTACGATCCTCCCGTCGATTTTGGCATCGGCTCGCGCACTAGGTGCCCGCCTCGGGCCGTTCAACCCTCCCCCAACAATGGTGCAACAAGTTCTTTCATCGGAGATTCGGCTAAAGAGGAGGGAGCCGCGGGCCCTTCATCCTTTGCTACTGTATGGATGCTCCTCGTTCCTTTTGTCAAGGGGTGATTGATGCTGTCTGGACGGTACTCGCAAATCATTCGATTTATATTCGATCCGAGAATTAAACGGCCCATCAACTGGCCATTGGCTGGTAGTAGAAATTGGGGGGCGCTTCATGTAGACCGTTGGCCTAATGATATTTATCTTAGTTTCTAGTTTAGAGTTGTAACAATGTTTCAATATTTAAATATATTAACAGCATGAGAATTATTGTCATATTGAAAATAGGTTGTATAAATAAAAATATATCTCCCATGGTGTTGATCAGTCAAGGCATTTCATGTTACCTCTTATTCCAATTCCAACATAACAATAATACAAGAATTTTAAACATTTTCTATTATAAACATCAACGTTTACACAATAGAATTTAATCAAACGAGCGCCATTCTGCGTTTAAATTCCATACGCAGCCGAATCGCGCGCTCTCTGCATCTTGTTGTTAGGCAAAGACAGAAATCGGGGCAACGCGCGCGCGCGCACGCAGTAACTCTCCCGACGCTCTAAATTAAAATTCCGCTAACATTCCTCCCCTTTACACTGGCGCGAGCGAGCGCGGGGGTAACTATCGGCCGGCCTCTCTCGTTTTCCAATTTCGCGCAAAAAGGATCGAGAGCGCGGCCACTTTGTGCCTCCGCAGCCAGAGCTATAGTATAGCGGTGCGGCTATATAGCCTTTTAACAAATTGGCCGCGAGTTCTCCGCTCCATTCGTCATCCGGGGCGAGAAGACTCGCACACTTACGTATAGGCGAGGTCACGCGGAAGGAAGCGCGAAAATAGCCCTCTTCCCGCCCCGCGGATGATATATTCATAGGAGGCTCTCAACTCCTCCCGGAATCTCCACGGGCGTAAGCGCGTTTCCGGCGACTACGTCCAGAGATGTATTCTTATATGCGGATTTCCCTTTGCCGGCGTCGTCGCACACTGACGCCGCGATGTGTTCATCGCGCGTATCTGATATTCTTTGCTCTATCTCTCTTTGTAGTCCGTTGCTCGCAGAGTCCACGTATCTCGCATATATATGCGCACATGTGTGCGACTCGTGCTCGTGAGCTTTGCGCGGACTTTTTATGGGAGCGTATGCCGCTCGTAAAGACGACGAAGCGCGGATCTTTGAACCGCAAGCTTCTAAAAGCACCTATGCTTCGATTTTCAGATGCTCCCTCTTGTCTGTGACGTATAAATAGAACTTTATTCGATTCGAATATTTCTAAATATTCGCTTTTTATCTTGCTATGGATATTATTTGTTTAAAGTCTGCTTCTTTCAAACAAAAACTTAGAAAAATATAATTACAATAGCAATCAAGCATTACGGAAATATAATAATGGTATGGCACAAACAGAAATTGGAAAGCAGATTATTTTGCTGAAATGTTTGGCGCCCTGAAAAAACAGTACCTACTATGACAAAAGTTACTCTTTCCCCATGTCAACGGTCATAGGACTTGAAGTCCTCGTAGCGTACATGCACGTGTACGCATCAGAGTGATATTCATCGGAAGGAAATCCGCGATGCAAGAGGACAACGCCAAGCAAGAGGCGAAGAGGGAGGAAGAGGAAGACTGTGGTGAGAGTGGGCGGGAAAGCGGCTTACGCGAGTTTCCATAATAACGAGAGGGAGGGAGATGGATAGATAGGAAGTCGTAGAGGGGGAAAGAGAGGGAGAGAGAGCTACAATGATGAGAATAATTGACAATGGGTCCAAGGCCGCTTTGTCGCCCCGTCGCGAAACTTCACTTTGTTTGCATGTTATTGCCCCTCCATCAGCTGGATTTCGCCTCGCCTCTTCTCGCCCAGACGAGAGAGATAGAGAGTATAGATAGGTAGATAGATAGAGAGAGAAGAGAGTTCGCATGCCTTTAGTTTCGGTTCAGTGACCGCAGCGCGCGTGGCCCGTTGGTTTTGCGCTTAAAACGCTTTTGGCGCTGGTCGCTTGCTCGTGTGCTTTTTGAGAGGCTGCGCTGCCCGGCCTTGTTGATTTCATTTCATTGGTTAGTGGCGTGTATATACGCGGTAGCGGCAAAGTTCGTCTACCTCCTTTATCGGTTATTCGCAAGTCTTTCGAGGAATATTAAACGCTTTTCAGATTTTCCAGTAGCTCATTGAATCTCGTGCAATTATTTTACTAAAAAGAAGGAGTTTATTTAACAATGTTCTTTCTGTAAAATGATTGCTATGATTAAATTAAAAAATTGAAATATATGTACAACTTATGTTTTACGTTATAAAATAGCCCGCTATATCTCTGGATAAAATTAATTAATACGATTAGACTCTGGCATTAGTTTTTATAGAAAGTATCTTTCAAATTAATTTCATTCTTACGTAGAACAAATTGGTTAGGAGATATTTATCCCCGACATTTAAAAGGTAATTTTAAACATTCGTACATTTCCTGCTCAGAGAGTGTCTGCAAAATTGATAGCTGTTACGGTTATCTTTAGCGTGCGGCCGTGCACTTTCAAAATGTAAATTCGTGTTAAATGCACTAATTTAGATTTCGTTAATAGCCGTGTCTCGGCTAAAGTGGCTATACGATGCTAAATATACACGTGATATACTCGTAAATTTCTCAACTTATGCTTGAGAAGAGTCATACGGAAATCTAAATGATATCCCCTACCGCATTAAGTCGATAAAATGTATTTTACCATCGTTTACCGTGTTTTCCACAGACTGTTCAATTGGTCACTTTCTTTTGTGTTTTAGGTGAGTCTGTTCGCAAATCTCCATTGCCTCCCATACAGACAAAATATCGTTTTCTACATGGTAAGAAAAACTGAAATTTTGTATATTGTGTTGTTGTTAAAAACTAAATGTCGTTACTGATGTCTTCTCTCTTCTTCCTCATACTGCTAACTCGTTCTCTTCTTTTCTTCTCCTTAACTCATCTACCATTGTCTTGAACTTAAGTTTTCAAGCCTGAAGGAATGTGTTGCACTGCTCCATGTTATAGGCAAAAGAATGATAATAGATACTTTAGCAAAATTTTAATAAAGCTTAGAGGGCTCGTATAAAGATGTCTTCCAACTCATAATCAACGTCTCTCTGTGCGCAAAGCCAGCTCGCGAGGAAAGCGCGCGAGGCAAAGAGCAGGCGAAAGGAGCCGAGGTCTAAAAAGACGAAAATAAGGGAAAACGAAAGGGAGAGCGAGAGCTGCAGAGAGAGAGAAGAAAAAGACGCTCGGCTGCGTGTGGGTGATGCGAGCCGGCGCGCACCGGCTCACATAACTCGTTTGGGAAGGCCGACGCTCTCCGTCACTCTCTCTCTCTCTCTCTCCCTCTACTCTCCGCGCACTCGCGGTGATTACGGAGTTCGTGGAGCGAGCGAGCGAGACGAAGATACATATCAAACGAGAGAGAAAGAGCAAGCCCGTCGCGTGTTTCTTGTTGCAGCGCAGCAGCAAAAGCCCCGAGGCCGCGGCCCTAGAGACGCGGCAACAGAAATAGCGCGCGTGTGCCTGCATGTGAACTTGAGGCCGGCCGGACATACAGCCGAGTGAGCGAGAGAGAAAGAATGAGAAAGTTCGAGGGAGAGAGATAAGGGAGACGCTGAAGGAAAAGGCGAGGAGAGACGAAAAATACGGGACGCGTGACTACAGGGAAAAGCTTAGCGTCGTGGAGAACAGTAATAAGAGCAGACAGCGGCTTCTTAATGTGTCCGAGTGACGTTCGTCTAATTACACGCGTACATTTTTTACTTCAGTGTTAATGCACTCGCACGAGTTATTTATCCTGCGGCTTAATTATTCGAATGTAGTATGCCGCTTTAATAGTAGCGAACTTGATGCATAATTCATTTGAGTGCATATATAAATTATAGCCAATTCGCGTCGATGCTCTCCGCAAAATTATCGCGGAAAATTTTTCTTCGACTCGCGGATTTTTCAACTGAAAATCAAATTAATCGAGAGTGCGCGCAAGTATATAGCTTCGACGCGGAAAATTGGATTGTTTTTAACGCACGAATTTACCCGCGAGCCGGCAACAAAAGAAGCCTCTCTCGATATATAAAGGTAATAATGATCTGTTAATTTCAATTGCGGTGAAAATATAATTTTTTTTCACCGGCTGATTGCGCACCGGGGAAAAAGCGAGCGGAAAAGAGAGACAGGGCAAATAACGCGAATTACGAAATTCGAATAATGGCTCTTTAAATGAACTCGTTGAGAGGCAAAAGACTTTTAATTTAAAATGGAGTTTCTCATTAACGAGGCTAAACCAACTGCGAATTGTTTTGTCCAACAATGCTCGTTTGTATTTATCCCCGGTACATTACTCCATTAAGTGTTTAACTAGTTTCGACCATCTCATGGAAATCAAACTATTATTTTTTTCTCTCTTTCTCGGTGTAGATAACATTTTCGAACGTATAAAACTTTCGAATTGGCAATTTATATAACGAATGGAAAAAAATTATTTAACTTCACATCCTTATAAATTCATACATCGAAAAGTTAGCGAGAAAATAAATGTATAACTTGATACCAATTCAATTTCAGTTGTAAATTGAAAAATTTATTCGGTTGCTATACACGAGCACTGCGAATTTCCATGGATTGAGTAAATTGATTAACTTATCCTTTATTTAGCCATTCATCGACATTTTACGTAACAATTATTCATGTACATTTTAAACACGCCAGTATTATATTTGAAAATCAATACAGGTATACAATTGGAGAATTGTGAAAAAGTTGAACGAGAAAATGCATTCACGGGGTTGCAACAAATATAGCAACTAATTTCGCGTACAAAATCCATCGTTTTTAATGGCGCGCGATCCGTCGTAAATAATAATCAAGCCCACGCGCCCGTCGTAAAAGTAGGAGATGAAAAACGAACCAACGCACGCGAAGCCGAGGAAAGAAGAGGGAGAACGAGAGAGAGAGAGCGAGAGAGAAAGAGAGAGAGAGATCGGGCTTGCGCACGCAGCCCAGGATAAATAACAATTCGAACGAGAAGACGTTTTCCGCGGGATACTTTTTTGCGATCTCTCTCTTCCCCTCTCTTCCGGTAGAACTCATACGTCGTATCCGTCTTAGGCGGGCGTAATAAAATAAACCGTAAATCGTGCCTCCGGTGCATCGATCGAGCGCGGCGACCAGTGAAAAAGGAGAAAAAAGCCGCTGCCACCGTCGCTGCCTCCGACCTCGTCGATATTCGCGCTCGCGGGTGCCAGTAGTCGTTGCGACTCTTACGGAAAAGCGCCGAGAACGAGAGAGGGAGAAAGAGGGGGCCGTTGATCTTTGTCACGGGTTACGAGGCATATTTTCCATAAATATCCGCTCGCGCGCGCGCGCGTATATGGCAGTAAAAAATCGGTCGGCGAACCGCGAGCGTATAACTGGACAAACTTGCGCGCAGTATCGCAATCTACTTTTCCGCCTTTTTCCTTCTATCCCTTTTCTCTCTGCGGCTCTCACTCTCGCTCTCTCTCCGTGCTTATCGTGCGCACTGGGCGAGTGTGCGCGCGTGCGCGGAAGCAAGTTTTTTCATTAAAAAGTAGTCGCTGAAACGCGAGCCCACGCGAATAATCGAGTTAGGTATTTTTCAATTTGCGCTCCTTTCAGCTTGACAACCATTGCTTACGATTCGCGGCGAGCGACTTATTATTGGAGGAAAGTAGAAGCGAGCTCATTTTTTTCTCAAGCGTTATATGAGAAAGAGAGAGGGGCGCATTAGGATAATCAGTTTAATGCGAGCAGCGCTGTAATAACCCGAGTTATTGTTTTGATAAACTTTTGTTCGCAGATTCCCGCTTGACGTTCTTGCTTTTTCTTCGGCAAGTGCATTAGCGCAATCGATTAATGTTTCTTTATGAATTCTGTTTCATTTACGATGTAACCTACTTTGCCAGCCAGTGAAATATACGAAGAGACCGTTATTATGAGCGGTTTGAAAAACAATTTATCAAGATTCCAATTCTTATATTAACCGCGTCATATATTACAGATGGTTATAAAGTTTTCTATTGCTCAGAAAAAATTTGATAGCAATTATTAATATTTTTATAAAAATTACTATACTTTCTGGTAAAGCCACCACAGACAAATAAAAACCCAAAAGATTACCATATTTGATAAGAAATTTTGCTAGAAATATAGGAAAATTTACTATAAAGTATTTTTGACAACCTCGTCGCTTTATCAGACAATATAGTAATTTTTCCAAAACTTTTTTCACTTTTTTCTCAGTGTAATAAATATTAAAATGAACAACTTCAGTCAATAATTACAAGCCAAATATACAAAGTCATCTTCGCCCTGTGCGTTCACCAGCCGCCATAAAATTTCGCAACCAACGCCTCTCTCTCCCTCTCTCTCAGTCTCTATCAAAAGACTGCAGGCGGCGATGCGCGTCATCGTCGCGCCGGAACGAGTCCGCAGCGCTGGCTAAACGTGTGGCTGCAGCGCATGGGGAGGCATGAGGCCGCCGCGCTGGATACTTAGGTGTGCCTTGACCTCAACCTTGGGGCCCGCGAGCCGCCGCGAAGGAATGCATTCCTTGCCTCGTCGCCGAGTTAGCGCGCGCGCTTCTTCCCCTTCTCTCTCCGATGCACTGCGCGGCTGCGCTCACTTTTCCCGTCTGCTGTCGCGCGCGCGGTTTTGGATTTTATGGGGGCTTTTTTCGTATGCGACGTAATGGAATTAACGCGAAGTTGGGCTTTTTTGGAATAAGAAGATACCTGCGAGGGTCGGCGTTATTGCCACTTAATTTTCCCAAACAAGTTTCTGCGGAACTGCCGCTGTAACTTGGCTTTTTAAATACATGAGGCACTTGCAAACACTTACCGTAATGTTACGCAATGTATGTGACAACAGCTATTAAAACGCTGAAAATAGTTTTGCTTTTTTGTCGAATTTCTCGAAATAAGTGAGACCATTCACGCTATTATATATAAAACGACCATAACACCAGCATCTCAGGCTGGGCAAAACAGGCTCAATCTCAATTTCCACCTCGAGAAAAATTAAATCCCCCGTATAACGCGCCCGCGCTCGTTGCGTACAAGGGTTAGAAAAGTGCAGCAATTTAGCCGAATAAAAAGAAATATAAGAGCCCGGTCTACTTGGCTCTCAGCGGCGGGCGGCGAAAGCCCCCTTTTTGTACCCATTGTTCATTGTGACTGTGCAGGATACATCCACACGTAGAGCAGCAGCAGCAGCAGCAGCAGCTCTCGACGCCATATTGGCCTCGGCCTTATATATACTCCCCGACGCGGTCTCCTCTTTTTATTTCGAGCGAGCAGCGAGTTACCAATCCGGTATGACCGCGTGACCCGTTTTGCCAGTCGCCTCGTCGTGTGTGCGTGTCTCCCTATTGAGGGAATGCGCGGGGAGATTTAAGCTCGACAATGCGGTCGTACACATGCATTTTGTGCCCCGCGTTGTCTGAAGCGCGTCGTCGCGTATCCTCTTGAGTCTCGCGCTTGCGCGTGTGTATGTCGTTGCCGCATGCTGTATATACTCCTCTTTCTCGTCCTTTTTTGCGAATTACGCTGCCACTCGTGCATTTTTTTTTCGCTCTCGTTTTTCGCACGTTCGTTATTTTACGGACGCGTTGAAGGAATTGCAAGTCTTTGATTTATGAGATTTTAAAGAGAAAAGGGAGTAAATTTAAACATTTACTCGCGTCGTTTTAAATTTTTCTTAGACGTACGTTTACAACGTATTTACAGTGTATGTGTATAATGTCAACACAAAAACTTGAATGTCGTTTTGTATAATATTACAATATTTGTAGGAATATTACAAGATTTATCCGATTATTGCACACAAGCTATCTATTAAAATGAGCCTCGAGTGGATCAATTAGCGTAACAGATAAGCCGATTTTCACTTTCATACAAAAGCAGAACTTGCCTCAACATTTGCCCGTGCGCGTGCATATTTCAGCAGGCGTTATCGAGATTAAGACCAGTCGTAGCTTCGATTGCGACTCTCTCCGCCTCCGCCCTCATCTCGGACGCCCCCTATAGGTACACACTCGTTCGACGTCCTCACGAAAGAAAGAAGAGGGGGCAGAGTAGAATTCCAGGGGGAGGAGAAGGGACGGCGGCGAAGTCGAGCCAGCAGCCAAGAAAGCCGGTTCCGTTTTTTACTCATTGTCCTTGGGCGAGAGTTACGCTGTCCCTCTCCTTCTCTCTCTTGGTAGCTTCGCGATAGAAATCTCTATACGGCCGCGAGACGGCGGCGCGCCCGCGGCTTCAAAAACTACTCGACGATCGAGTAGAAGTCGTTGGGGACTGGCCTTCTTTTCTCCGTATTAATTAATTTAATGGCGCGCAGGGCGTTAATTAAAGTTTGTTCTCGAGGCTTTGGGGGGTTTAAGGGGAATAGAACTCTTGTTATCGGGCTTAAGACGTTTCAACGGCTTTTCCGGATGGAAAATTTACGGATTACCTTGTAAAGAAAACAGATGTAAATGTAAATAAAAAAATTATTACAATAACGGCACGATGGAAGTTTCGGATAACACTTTAAGTCGATTGCTTTCGAAATAAAAGTGTAGGAAAATTATTTGAAAACGAGTAATTATGTAGTTCTGAGTAAGTACTCTTTATTACAGCTCGTTATACAATCACTATAATTGCAAGTTAAAATGTAATAAATGAAAATCTCGTGTAGATTCTTCCTACTACGAGTGAGTTACCGCAAATTTGAATAATAAATTATCCATCCACAAAATTCCTCTGTATTTTACTTTTACTTTCAAACGAACTATGTAGGAGTCTTTAGTCACATTTTTAAGAAACATCTTAAACATAAATATCCTATTTTCATTTCAATTGTAAAAAAAAAATAAGAATCACTTAATACGCACTCAGAGCAGCGCACATACTGGAAGAAAAATAAACCATTCTTTTCACTTTTACCGGAGTATTCCACAGCACCATGAACTCAGTCCATGTGCCAGGCCTCGGGGTACGCAATTTCTTTTGTCGGTCGCGCGAAAAATCGCACAGATACGGGAGTGCTGCGGCGCCCGTCTTCCGATCCCAGTTCCTCCTTCCCATAGCTCTTCTCTCTCGCCGACTTCGTCGTCGTCGTCGCAGCCGGCGACGAATCTCGGTTCGGAATTCAACAGGTTGCCGTGGTGGTGCCGCTCCCGTTCTCTTTCTCTCGCTATCTCTCTCTCTTTCTTTCTTCTACGCTTCCTTCCCGTACTTCTCGTTCCAATTAGCGCCCGGCGCGGAAGAAGAAGCTGCTACTTTTCCTCTCTCCGCGTCTTATTTTTCCTCGTCGCGCGCTTCGATCGGCGCGCGACACATGACAGATCTTTAATTAGCTCCTCGGCGCTGCGCCTGCGCGTACGTATATATATAGATATAGATGAGTCGTTGTCGCGCTTTGCTGAACGCAACGTATTATCTCATGGGTGCAGAAGAGATCGCAAGGAGCAAAAATGTACATTGCGGTGTTATTTGCAAGCGCATAGAGTGCACAGTGAAAAATATAATTGTCTCCCCTGAGATTAATGCCTGAATTTGCACTTTAAGTACAATTACAGCTGTAATCAGCGTTACTTTTTTTCGCTTTTCGTTACTCATTAGTTGTAAACAAGTAATGCATTACTGATTAATTATATTCAAGTGTTAGTAAGATCATTATTACATTTCCAAAACAGTTAATTGGATTTCGATGATTGTACATGTGAAATTGTATTTTAAATTAAATAATAAAATGAAAACTATTTATAGAAATGCAGGTTAATGAAATATATTCCATTATTAATTATTACAAATTATTTGTCATTACATGCAAATAAGTGAAGTCTGCTGAATGAATATTATACAATGGATATAATAAAGAATGGTAAAAAAACCGAAGAGATAAAACCCTTTTCAATTTTTAACGATTAGGTGATTGGCGCCACTCTCATCAGAACTGTGAATACAGATTGTAATTGTCAAGTGTCATTTGTTAATTATAACATGTAAAATGTAACACGCAAAGCAATCTATATATATTTATAGAATTGACAAGAATGTAGCATCGACCACCAAACCCTTCTCAAAAATGAAGATAATAACTTTACCTTTATTTTTAACCTTTTCATTCTGTGAGATCGATAATGATAAATTCTACGAATAAGGTATAGAAACATTATGAAACTTGGTCACTCATTTTTCTATAATATATATTTTATCATAACATCGTACAAAACAATCAAGCCCCCTTTTCTAAAACCAAACTATACTCTGCTTCTATTTCAAGCAATCCCGCGCACGGAACAGGCTAAAAAGAAACTTTCCTCGACAAAAGCGGAGCCAAAATATCGATCATCAGTCTGCAGACACGCACACACGTATTCACCCTCGAGCCACACACTTACACACACACACACGCAAACCCGGGAAAAAAGAGTTTCACTCACCTTCCCTCTGAATTTTCCGGCACCGCTGCCGCCGCCGCCGCCGCTCCCTCCTCGTCAATTATTCATCGGGCTTAACTCCGAGCGCATCGAGCCGTACGCTCGCTCTCGCTCGCGGCTTCATCCCCCCGAAATACGGACTGTACTCTCTCTCTCTCCAGGCCCGCTGACGTTGATGTTGACACGGTGTCGTTGGACTGTGTGTTGCCTGCGTCGTGCGGCCGCCGCAGTAACGAGTTTACGCTGGGATACGCTGCGAGCCGCGAGTCAAGTGACTGGGGAGCAGGAGCTCGAAGATATGGTTTTACGATTATGTCGGCGTATGCATGAGAAGGAAGGATAAGGGATAAAAAGGAAATTTCTTTTTCAAATACGGACAGGAACTGTCAGAACTATACATTATCTTGTTCAAAAAGGTTTATCATTAATGGATACTGGGTTGTTTCAGAACAACAATATTTCCTTAAGTATTTTCATAAGACATAAATTTTATTGCGATTTATTTCTACATCTATAAAATGCATTAGACAAATATTTCCATTTCAACAAGTATTAAAAAGAATTTATAATTTATGGTACTTAAAATATATCTCTCACAAAGCCTTACAATAGAAGTAGGTTAATCCTGCGCGTATTATAGCAGAATCAAACGAACCGTTGCACATAAAATTCGTATATAAGACGCGTGCAAGACTCCGTGCCATCTGCGCATTATCAGCTACTTAGCAGTGAACGACTAGCAATCCGCCAATCATGCACATTATTATTATTAACCGCAACGGTTCAACGTCACATTACCCATTGCGAATTTTACCGCAAACGACGATCCACTATAAGACGCCGCTACGCCATTTTTATCCGGCGCGACAACGTCTGTAATTTGCTCGGTCATTACGGCTCTAGGTGCGCTATATTCGTATACACACTTACCGGTATCGCGTAGCGTGTCCGAACGAGGCGCCTTTAATGATTAATTCCCCCGGAATTATTATCGCCGCTTATTCGCGTTGGATACGCGATAAAGAAGCAAGAGACGCCGCGTTATTTACTTTCAGCGTCGGTAAGCAGCTGTGCACCGCTCTGCTTTACGCGCTTTTATTTCTCCCTTTTCTATAGTAAGCTTCTTTTTTTTACTCTGCGCGCACACGTGCGAGGTGTAAGCGACGCGTGACGCGCGGGATTCGTACCGTCGTCGCGCGACGTGACGTGTGACTTGAATAACTCGGTGTCATGAATTTACATTTTTCTTCGAGTCTATAGCTCTTGTATAACTGTAATAAAAGTTGAAGGATTAATGCGCGACTGCTGGGAAAATGTATTTTAATAATTTGAGAAAAAATTTATCGTAATGGAAAATTCTATTGCGTGGTATTGGAATGAACTGTGAATTACGCTTATTTGGGGAAGTTCTATTAATATCAAAATTGCTATAAAAAATACATATCGGTTTAATCATTACAGCCGGCTATATTCTAAATACCTAGCGATATATAAGAGTAACACAAAATTTATCCTCTTAGTTTATTACCAATAATTTTCTTTTTTAACGGTGACAAAAATAAATATAACAGCAGCAACAAATTTTTTTATAACGATCATTGAAAAATAATGTTTACCACCACTAGAATTCTGTTGTAACAGAATCTTTTTTATGGTAATAATAAGTTTTATATCTACCGTAAAAAAAGTTCAACTGAAATTTAACAACGTAAAAATGAATATATGACATAATTTTTTTATTTACGGCTTTTGAATAAATACGGAAATAGATTATCGAAGTTATTTTTTGATGAAACAGTTTGTTTCATTACATACATGATAATGTTAATGTAATTGTATTTATAGTACTAAACTTTTAAGGTTAATATTACTTCATTTGTATTCACATTAAACAACTTGATGAAAAAACTCATTTGAGTCATAAAGTAAAAATAAAACTCAATAGATCGCTTCAAAGTTGAAAAAATAAAAAAGGATTTCGCCACGTGACGTCTTAAAAAGCATCAAACACGTCGCGCATCAGCATCGGAATCGCGCCTAATTGACGGTTGCAGCGCGAGTTTCTCGGAATTCTAAATTCGGATTTTCTATTTCCGTGTAGTGCTCCCTCTCTCTCTCTCTCTCTCTCTCGATTTTCGAAAAAACGGGGCCAAAGCTCGGCCCCCGGATAATTGCACACTCGCGCAGCCGAATCGAAGGTCGCTCGGGCAATTTGGCGGGATTTATCGCACTCCCGGCACTCTTAACTCAGGTGTGCTCGCGCGGGAAGGGAGGCGAATTCCCCGGGGCCGTACGAATTTTCTCCACCCGAACTTCCTCTCGAAAGCGAAACTCCAGTCCAGTAATTCTCGCGGCGTTTTTCCTCCTCCTCCGTCCTGGCTCTCTATATTCAAATCCCTACACGGCATCTTTTCAGCGTCTTGCTTTCTCTCTCTCCTTCCCTCTCACGCCCTCGTGAGTTTTTTTATTACTCGCCGCCCTCGCTTTTTCACCCGCTCACGGTTGATCGCTAGTTCACGCCTGGCTGGACAGTTTCATCGCGAGGCCGCTGCGCAGCCCGAAGAGAAAAGGGAGCCGGGGAGGGAAGTCACAGGCGGGACGTGCTCGGGAGCTGAAACTTCACGGGCGGAGGGCGAAGTTGAAAATTTAGGTGCCTCGGTAGTATAGTGAGAGTATCGTGTAGAGTTAAATGCTATTTTATGGAAAGATGATATTAATTTTAGAGGTATTAAAACAGCTGGTTGGTTCTCCATAAATATTTTTATACTGTATTATTAATAGATGCGAATTTACGCTGTTTTTATAAAGTCCTATTATTCGAGATTTATTAAAAGGTTGGGAGGGGTGAATATCGAAGATTTTATTTCTGAAAGTAGCATTTGAAGGAGGGTCTTAACTTGTTATACCGGAAATGTGAATCCACCCACCTGTATAACACAGCACACCAATTCAAGGCTGACCTCACACCGAGCTCTTCCACTTGAGATGCAATTAATATTTTCCTGATTCATAAATCTCTATAAACATGAATTGAAAGGAAAAAAGTATATTTCCACTAAACTAATAATAAACTTCTAAACTAATAATAAACTTGTATTTGTAGTTAAATTAATAGTATCTATATATTTATATATATTCATGTAGAAAAGTTCTACTCATAATTTATAACATGAGCTTTTTCTGGGCAGTATATTCCTCTTATAAAACAATCTCAAGTATCCTGTAAAATATATCAATTCGTCATCCTTTTTCCCCTAATTTTTCACTCTATTTGTTTTTATGTCATCGTCGATATACTTACTATTCCACATTACTGACGTTTACGTCGTCGAACTTTTCGTATCGTCCACTTCCTCGATTCTCCATCAATTCCAGCGTTGTA
>JAPYZO010010828.1:0-17663 GCA_030522905.1 Torymus flavipes
TTCCAACCACTTTAAACACGCGGCCGCGGTTATCTCCAAAAATGAGCGCGCGCCCGCGTGCGGGCGGTCGGTCGGTCTATTCCAGCACACATTCTACACACTCGGCGTTACTCACCTTCTTCTTACGACGGGGTGTACCCTTGCCTCCAATTCTCACTTGGGCCTGGAGCTTCTTCAGCTTCTCGGGATTCATGATGATGAAGGTGCTACGTCTACGACGATGAGGTATCCACACGGAAGAGGATACTCTCTCCTTTATGTGTGTATATATAAACGTGCGTGCGTGCGCAACGCGAGCGAGTGAGCAAACGAGCGGCGCACCGGCGGGCGGCGAAAGAGAGAGCCAAACACGTGCTCTCCGCGACTCGAGCTGCCGTCGGATGCCGAGGCGCCGCGGGAGCACAGGAAAATGGAAGCGATAGGCAGATATATAGGTATACAGCGTGTGTTGATAAGGTGCGTAGATGTGCGGAGGCGCGCGCGCAATATGGGTTTGAGGCACTGGCGAAGTCAAGGCTTCCGGTAGCTTAGGACTGGGTACGTGTGCGAGGTAAGCGAGACGATGGCGGTCACGTGGGTGGAGATGGATCGTACGGAATGACATTGGATGTCGGCTTGTGGCGAAAAATGGTGCAAGTTTTGATAATATTATCGTATTGAAACTTACTGATAGGATATGCTACAAGAGATTGATGGTACTATGTTTTTTAAACTCAATGTTAATGATTTTTTTTTCTATAAAAAATTTATAAAAAGCTCAAAATTATTCATTTTACCTAAATTTACTCAAAATCAATAAGTAAATGTTTCTTTGGAACAGGTTTATTAGATAAATTTGTATATAATAATTCTATTTAACACAAATTAAATCTCAAAATTAATTATTTTAATGCTAGAATTAAAAAAATTGCTCCGATATCTATCATCGAATCGTTACCGCTAAAATTTAAACGAAACTCCACGTGACCATCGTTTTAACCGGCACAGTGTTCGCGCCTTAATAAAAACGCATGTTTGTTTGAGGTTAAAATCGCAAACGAAGCGTGAAGATTTGCAATTCACATATCCGCACCAATCAGCCAGACCATCCAAAATCCCAATCGATTATTCCCCACTTGAATTTTCCGAGGCAATGTCGAGCTCTAATCGCCAGAAAATCATGACAAAGCGTAATCAACGCGAAATTATCGTTCGCTCGGCTGACTAGCTCGGTGAAGACGGGCCCGTGGCGGCTATATTTATATTGCGCCTAGGTATGGTATACTCTCCATGGGAGGGAGAGAAAAGGATCGAGACTAGTCGCATCGTATATATATAGGTAGTGCGTATAAGTATGAGAGTTCGGATCCGATTTGTCTTGCCCGTATCGTGCTGTGCGTTCGAAACGGCAGCAAAAAACCGCAGTGAATAATAAGGCCTTTTTTGGAGGCCGATCGGCCGATGTGAGAGTTGTGTATGGTATAGAGCTGTTTGCGGCTGGAATTACTTCCTGACGACTGTTCAAGATCTTAAAATACATTTACATGTTTATTATCATGTTAGATTTGGAGTTTTTATCATTTTATTTTCAGAATTTCTTAATAATGTGACCTTAAAATTTGGTTGAATATGTTATGAATTTTTTTTTTATTATAATACACATAATTGTAATTTTTGTTGATAACCCGTATGTATTAAAAAAAGATTAACTAATATTTTTATTTTGTCGTGAAACAACTTTTTTTCGGAAAGCCTACTTTTAAAAGTAAAAGCCAGTAGTTTCAGGCCGCACATAGTTCACTCGACTAACTGGAACATTTTCTTTCGTTAAAAATAAAAAGACGCTCAAATTACTCTCATAAGTCCTCGTTAGCCGTAAGTGTAAAAAGTCGCCGGTGATATTTACGAAGAATTTGACACACGACAAAGGAACTGCAAAGGCACGTCTCTCCTCTTGCGACGAGAGCGGCAGTGAAACCGTAGATCCGTACCTTACCGACGAATGAATCAAATTTTTGATCAGCTGACGATAAAACGCTGCCGTTCAAACGGTATTTGAATCATTTGTATAATCCATACTATGTAAAGTATATATTTTTGGGAATGCGTGTAATCAATTATGAAAGTGTAATTATGATTAATCATATATTTTTACTACACTATTTTATATTTTGTAGAAGATTATATTATACGCTGTTAATAACGTACAGTTAATAACATCCAGAAAATTCAATTTTGATAAACTCATTGCGATAAAATTCAATTTGGCAGGATTAAAGGGATACACCCCCCAGAGTATATTTTATACGCTGAAAGATATAACTCAATGAAGAGTCAATTAATCATTAAATAAGGATTTGTAATAGGAGGAGGGCAGATTTATCTATATTAAAAAGTAACATCTAACGTAATTTAAATTTTTATTTTTACAAAAGTATATTTATTAATTAATTAAAAATATTACTTATGTCGACTGTAATTTACCATCCACTGATAAGAATTTTTCCATCGGTCTTACAGTCTTATAAATTAAATTAATTAATATTTGTATACAGAAATTTATTATTATTATTTATTATTTATTATTATTTATTAATTAAGTATTAAGTATATGAATAATTGTATACAGAAATTTTAATAATTTTTAGATACTTGTGTGTAAATTCAATTCATCATAATGTTATCTGATTTACAAAATCAATGCACGCTTGCAATAAACTCCAAAATCACGTCCATCCCCTAAAAAACTACTACCAACTTTATAAAACTTTAAAACAAACATAATAACTCCAAGCTTTTCCTCCCGCAAAAATCAAATTTCGCGTTCCCACTCGAAAAAAATATCCTAAAACTTTGGAAACTAAAGCACAGTTCTAATTACACATCTCACGCTCGTTTGGGCCCTACCTTCCGAAAAACAACCACGTGTAAGAAAAACGAAACGCTCACCAGCCATTACCTATATACTTAGCATGCATTATTCATTCCCCGGACCAAACGAAATTGCCGCCTCCCTCTCCCCTGGTAGGCATTCAACCCGCGGACAAAAAGTTCGAATAATACGCGAGGGAGGCGAGAGAGCTAGAGATAGGGGGGAAGTTTAAAAGCGCGAAAAAGGGAGAGACGAAGAGCGGGGCTTTTGAAAGGTGTGCGTCTGTAAAAGCGGAAGCGAGAGGAGCAAATATATCAGCTCTTTCTATGGGTTTATTAATTTGCGTGCGGAATACGGTTTAATCCCCCCGTTCGCTCGCGATCTTCGCGCGCTTTTGTGCGAGCAGCGCGCGGGCAGCTTTCCAATCGCGAGACCACGTGATTGACTGAAATCGAGGAAACGTATATTTATTATCCGTTGTGGTTGCTGTGGAATGCTTGGGTTCTAATTTCTTTTGGGTGAATGGTGGTAATAAATTTCTGTATTGGATTTCTAGCTTTTTAAAGTTATGATGATAAATAAAAATTAAAGAAAAAATATGAATATGGTTGGAAGTTATGCTATTTTTTACATTAATTTATTTGAAGTTTTCGTGAGGAATACATTTTTAAATAACTCGGAGTGCTACATTCAAAATCTTGAGAATTAATTTAATTAAAAGGTATATATATTTGGGTGACTTCAAAAGCTCGATATTTCCTTATCGTTATATGAACGCAGACACTCGTACATTATGTACACAGGCAGTACGCCAATTTTTTGTCCCTACACGATTAAACGAATTAGATACGACGGTGTTCCACTTACTTATTCCCATATACACGTCGGTTATTTTCGGCCCATCGCGCTCTGCACGCGTAGGTATACAGGGTATACATATGTATACACGAAGGGCCGAACGTCGAAGCGTGATTTGCAAAAAATCCGAGCGTATCCCGCGCTTTGGGCTTTTTTACGAAAGCGACCTACATATCGATTATCAATTTAGCCGCCGCGAACGTTTGTTGAAGACAGAATGTTTATAAATGTTCAGGAGGTATAATATTTCAAGTTACAAGCGGTTTAGCAGGAGAAAAATGGCGTGTTATTATACGTGGCTTCGAAACTTTTTAATGTCGAATACATCTATAATATTGAAAGGATATCTTTGCACCTAAATCTCTTATATAACTTTAATAGAATTTAATTGTGTCTAACCAATATTAATTTTATATTATTAATTTAAAATCTTTCGTTTTTTTTATGATTGATGAAAATTGAAATGTAAAATTATTTCGTGGATTACCTAGAATAAAGCCTTATTAAATACAACAAATGTTTGTAATTAATAATTAGCAACATTTTTAACAAATCGGAGATGGGACTACGTTATTCGAAAATTATAAAAAATATAAGACTCTCCTTATTTGTTAGCAATATAATAGAGATCACAATTACTGTTCTATCTATCTCTAATCTATCAGTCACAATATTTATTGAAACTAGCATATTGTACATATGTAACAAATTTTCCTATGATTTGTGAACTCAAATTATCTGTGGTACTGACACCAGATTACTTATATGAATAGTTGCTTCTTCAAAAAATTTACCTGACTTATAACTTCGTCCTTTTCTACCTTTCCCGAGAAGGAAAGAAAAGATGTGAAATGTTTTATTTTCATTGTTTGATAGGTATGTCTGGCAGTGAAGTTCTTAGTTTGAGAAAAATGTTTCGACCATATCGACCGACTGCGCGCGGAGCGCAGAAGTGTCATAAAAAACGGTCCCACATAAATTCTCAGACAATAGATGAGTCTGGTTGCTCGTTGTTCGCATATATCTATACGAATCGTAGATCTGTATAGTTCATTTTTTTATATACTTGAATGAAAGAACTGGCAAGAAAGTTCGTTAGTGTGTCTCCCTAAGGGTGTGTTATTTTTCGTCCTACTAGTTATGTGTTAAAATTTGTGCTTTTAATTGAAGCTTTTACTTTATTACAACATAAACCTATTACCCATACAGTGCTCCATTAAAAAAAAACTAAATAATAAAGATAAAATTTACTTTTTATATATAATTTGGGGGGTCTCTGCAAAAGTGAACATTTAATAATACATAAATTATAAGTAAAATAGTTATCTCAATTAATTCTGCATTTTCAAATTAACCCAAAGAATCTAACACCAACCAAAGATGTTGAAAACAAAAAGTACTGTAGACGGAGAAAACAGAATGGCAGCAAAAAAATCAACTCCTTGAAAAATGTGCAGTCTTGGAGGGTCAACCATTAGCCATAACTCACAATTTTGTTTTCAAGTTTCGCACATACATACCATAAGCGTGTCCTTCAGTACTTATAAAGAAGGTGGAGGACAAAGGGACTTCTCGCCTGAAAGATGAATGTTTCAAAAGAAATTTAGATTTTGTTGCCGTGACTTCTAACTTATCAGATTTACATTTATTATCTCGTCTAATAACACTACTACAGAAATAGTTTTCAATATACAAAACGAATATATACTGCATAACATAGTTGGCAGTCATTTTTATTCAATCTAACGAACATTTTTTAATAACAATAGCTTTACGAATGTAAACTTGATACTGAATGACAATTTAATATTTAAACTTTGAAAATTTAAAGATTAAAAAATTCTAATATCATAATTGATTTACATTAATTTTGATCAACGCACCTTTCCCCTCATCCCGTATAATTCAATCACCCAATAACTTCACGAAACTATTCCTTCTACTTACCTATCCTACACACCGAACTACTTACCAACCCTCATCGAGCCCACACTCACACCGCACGCATCCAAACAACCCGTCAGACACGTCGGCACGGTAATGGCATTCGCGTGTCATCGCGTCGTCGTGGCGCTAATCTCCCGATTAGATCGAACGTCGGGGGATGTGCGAATCAAAGGGCTCGTCGTACTTCCCGTACACTCTTTTTTCTCTCCGCCGCAGTAGCCGCGCTTCCCAAATATTTTCTTTCGATCTCTCGCGTGCTTCTCGAAGGAAATCCGCGCTTTTAGGGGAGAGAATATGTGTGCGTGTGCGTCTGACTGTATATGTGTATGTACGTGTGGTGGAGGTGTTAATTTAATTTTCGGGGAGGGGTGGAAGTTAAGTACACGTGTGTTTATACTTTTTGAGGAATTTAAGTCGGAAGATTTTGATGTAGACGGATATCCGACGGAGTTTTTCGCATAGTTTGGATTATTTTTGAAATTGTTGGGAATGTTGGAAATTCGGTGGGAGCAAGAGTGCTGGGTTTTTCATTTTTTTTATTTAGAACACAAAAAACATAGGTTTTAAAAAAATATATATTTATGGAGTTGAATATGCGAGATATAAGAGTAACGTAAAATATTTGCTTATTTTGTATACGTATAATGTATCGAAAGCGTCTATTGAGGATCGTGCATATGATAATTATAAGTTTTATTTTCTACATGAGAATTATCATCGGAATAATTCTATATTTTATTGGGACAGTTTGTTATTCAATTATATATTGAATGTAATATGGAATTAATGTGCAATTTATTGATGCATTATAAACAAATCAATTTCATTAGCAACATAGATATAATTGCAGTTTGATACATGCGACTACATGAATATTTCGTTTGATATTTAAGTGATACTTTCATGAATTTAAATTATTTTTAAAGACACTTATTTTCTATATAAGTGTATATAAACTTTTATAACTCTTAATTTCAACTTCAATTAGTATTAAAGTTTATTTTATTTATTTATTTTCACATTGCATTTCGAAATTATTTAATTAATACGGATTATACAACTAAAAACTTAAATTGCAAACATACTAGCAAGTACTTAAACTTTGTGAACAATTTACACAACTAAGAAGTTTCGAATACTAATGGACTTTCTAATCCGTGTTTCAAACCCGTATATTTTTTATTCATATACTTTCTATATGGCTTATATTATATACATTCATTTAGAAACCCTCCGAATTTCTTTTGCTTTGAAAACCGAATTTATTTAGAAAGACGCTTTCATTCAAAAAAATTTTCGCCCCTTTCCAATGCAAGAGCCTTTCAGCAAAAGCACACAAACACAGCGCATTTTTGTGAATCACTTTTTCCCTTCTAACGGTGTAAAAATATTTATGCTTTTGGGGGAAAAAAGGCTTTTACTCACCGCGACGCTGAATAGAAAAAACAAGCCTGCTCCTATCTCCTCCCCATTATATACACATAAAAGAAGCGGTGCGCGCGCAAAGCCGGCCGCGTATTTTCGCTAATCCCTTATAAATATTTACTAATTGACGACGCAAACGAGTGGGACGTCGTCGCCACTATGCACGCGTCTCGTGTACGAAAATAAAGTCGATGATATATTTGCCCCTCGGCGCGGCGGTGCGATCCATTATAACTCGTCTCATCGGCCCTATTAATAAGCCGTTTCGCGTCTGTATTAGCCGTACTGCGCGGGAAAGAAGAGAATTAGCGAGGTTATACCGTATATATGTACTCATTCATTTTGCTGTGAGCTTTGTCCTAGAAACACGAGCAAAGTCACAGGGGGAATATGTGTAGTAAGTGCTTCGACTTTGACGTGATGTGATTCTTTTCGAATAAATGCTTTCGTTCCCCCCTTGGGAGTTTTTCCGCGGAAAGTACAGCGTTAGATTTGCACTTTATAATTACCGGCCGCGCTGCATGTAAAAGTAGGTGTCCAAAGTCACAGGAAGGTTCTTTGCATAATGTAAATCTTAGAAATTAACTGAATAATTTATTCATTTTTCACGGAACGCGCAGAGCACGCGTTTGTTTTATAGATTATGAATCTCGACTGCGGATTTGAATAATCACTTGGGTGAGCACTTAATTCTTTGATTTTCCGAGTTATATGCAAGGAAAGGAGTTGTTAGAAATTTGCAAAAATCGCATCAATTATGAATTACGTGATTTACAGGATGAGACTGAATAATCTAGTTTCTGCGATGAAGCATATTATATGGTTTGTAAAAATGACGATTCTATCATTTTAATGTTCACGATAAAATAATTGAGTCATTATATACATATAATAAATTATACATATAGTCATGTTATATCATGCCAACATATTATTTTGACTCCAATAGATCAATATCAAGACATGGCTATACCGAAACGAGCCTAAAACACGAAGACAATCGTCATATCACTCCAATCAGATAATAAATAAAGATATATCATAAAAAAAGAACCTTATACACACTGCCATTTTTCTAACAAGCCATTACCAACTCCTTGAAACTTTCAAACTCTCAATACATCGCTCATTCCACCCGTCAAACGCCATATAACGCCGTCACACGCGCTAATTTTCTTCGAACCGCGCAGATCTCACAGCGCGATAATCGACGTCGTCGTCGTCGTCGTCGCGTGCGATAATTATCCAGCGTCGGTTTTACAACCTCCCGCGCGCGCGTATGGCATATAGACACGGTGGGGATGAAATATCGCCACGGTGTAGGGGCCAAATGAACGTGTGCGCGCGTGCGACGACCGAATCGCTTTCGCGGCACGAGGTGGTAGATTGCCGAGAGAGAATGCGGGAGATTGTCTTGGGGGTGATGGTGCGAGGTAAGCGTGGTTATTGGTCGTTTTTTTCAATGGGTATAGTGTCGTCTGTAGTTTGGTAGAGGAAAGATGTAAAGGGCGATGTGAGGAATGTATAGTATTTCCTCGTTTGGAAAATCAATTTTTTCTTCTTTTAATGTAAGATAGTTTTTTTTATGAACAGCGGGGATTCTTTCGACGGAACATTTCTTGAATTAGATATAATTTCTTTTTCTGAATATAGTTAGTCAAAATTTTCTAAAATTTATATTGGATTTCAAAAATATATATTTTAGGTATAGTTTGAAATGAAATCGTGGTTTGTTATGTAATATTGCCCATATATAGGTATCACAAAAGTTAATAATTCACGCAGGAAATAGTACTATTTGTCAAATCGAGATAAATAACATTAAGTCAATGTGGTATAAACTTACCAAGTTTTTTTTTCAACTTTAAAATTTATTTCAATATATTTTTACGTCGCAAACATTATGATCATTTCTCTTAATGCTTAAAAACTTATTTCTCGAGAGTGTTGAACATCAATGTATTACTTTTATTTTAATATACCTATATGTAAAAAATATCAATCATGTTAATTTTAAACAAATTTACTGTTCGATTATAACTATTTTAGTTTTAACAAAACTGCTGCGACAAAAATGACAATTACGATAATGAAATAAAAATTTTACTGCGCCGCTCGTACTTTTTCAATTTTTTTAGATTGAAAAGTTCGGAAACATTTTTACGCTAAAAGTCTTAAAAGTCTTATAAAGTAGGGAGGAAGAAAAAAAGTCGCGCAAAATGATAGCAGCGCGAGAGTTAAAAAAAAAGAAATTGTCGCTATACAGGGATGGTATGTCATTCGACTATTTCTTTAAAAACTATAGGAACTTATCTGTTTTAAGACAAAATTTTAAGACACCAAAGAAAATGTTGTATATTATATATTAAACTTCGCTTTTAAGCTATGTTACAAACTGTAACGTTAATAATTAAATTACAACGCGACTCTGGCACTTTTTACAACCCCGTCACATGGCGTCTAAGTTTCGAAACCAGCATCTCGGGTTCCGCGCTAACGCTATATGTAACTTACTTAACCGCGCCAGCGCCCTAAGTGAACCTCTCTCTTTCTCCACCCAAGGCATCGCGTATCACGCATCATCCATCCGAGGTCACCGCATGCGTGCTAATCATAATCCCACCAACGTGCATTACGCGCAATACACACGGCCTGCGTATACGTATTTTACTGCCGAAGCAGATGATCTTAGCTCTCGGCCTCCTCGTCTCGGCCCCTTGTCCTCGTTAGCCGCGGGAATCCCGAGACCGTCGATGCGAGCCTCCACACCCCCTCCTCTCCTTCTGGCGTAAATCGGTGGATGTATAGCGCTACTGTCCGAATTGGCATTCAAATTTAAGCCGGGGGAGCTGGATCTTACGTCGGAATGCCAATTCACGGAGAGAGTAGAGAGCGCAGAAGAGACTTATGGGCTGGACAGAGTCTTAGGCGATTAGCGACGGATGTCTTATAAGTAAGGACTAATGGGGGATCTGGAACGCAGATGCGTAATGGGACGGCAAAGTGGTTTTTCGAGGGTTGATGGACAAGGAGAACGTTTTTGATTATGTTATTTGTAGAATTAAATTTATACGAATCGTGTTTATAATTTAATCGAAAATTATTTACTTTCGTGCGTAAATACTAATAATCGGATAATAATTGCAGAGCTCGGATTTCATAAATGATCCCGGTGATTAGGTCGATTTACGATTTATGGTTATAAGTCTGTGGTTCGGGCTTTGTGTACACTAAAAAATTGTAAATCGGGCTGTACTAGTGAATTATTCACAAGAGCTTTCACTCAGCTATATTAATCGAGTTATTAATTAATTGCTCGTGGGAATCGATGGCTCGAGCGAATTGCTGTTACTATTATTAGCCAATGGATATGAAATATTCTAAGCCTTTCGTTGGTTTTTACAATAATAAGTAGTTACTATTGTGAATTTTCGTTTTAGTAAAAAATTTCAACAATGTTTACGTTTCCGTCAAATAAGCAATCCTCATACTCTCATATAAGAGGGCATGACGGTTGATTAGACATTTGTCAGCTAAATTTTTGACTACTCTAAGAGGATACTTGGGTTTCATCAACGTCCCGCGTTACCCATTCTTTGCAAACTGAAAAAATTGAACTAACATTTTGAATTAAACTTACAAGTTAAACAGAATTGAAGAGGGAACGAAAAATATATAAACATTTTTAAAAAACCTGCTAACTTTCCTAAACTTTTTAAAAACGTCACTACTTTAATAAATATAATACTTATTATAGATTTAAGTACTGCCGGCAAATGGAGAAGAGTTAAAAAAATTTTTGATAATAATACATATTCTATATGAAATGTGCAACAATCTAACTGAGACATATTTTTTACAAAACTGAAAATCAAACGAAACATTCGTTACAACCAAACATTTGTATCTCCTTAAGTAAAAACCAGCACTTCACCCCGATTACCATCCCCATATCCCACAGAACGCGGAAGTAGTCCCTATACCTCAAAAGCCCCGTACCGCAACCCTCCTCAAGACACACCGTCCCCCTTAAAAAAAAAAAAAAATCCGGCATCCACGGGATTTTCAGACGCTTCCTCCCTCGACTCTTTTTTCCAAGAGAGATTGATTCTCTTTCTCACCGGGATTGGGCCCGAGCTAGTTGATGGAGTTTTTATTTGTGCACGACGCGCGTGCTAGCGTGCGGTTGGCTGCGCGGGATTAGGCTGATGGGAGTTTAACGGCCGCTCGTCGGCCTATGATTGGCCTCACGTGTGTGTAATGCGGTTGCGAGGGTGGAGGGAACGTACGCGATGCCTGGCAAAAATATTGGGTTATTGGGTGGTGTGGAATGCAGGAATGATGTATACGGAAGGTGAGCGTGGGGTGTGCGTCAAATGGAGTTCAATATGGATATCTATATAGAAATTAAAAGTTAGTGGAAATTAAGCGTGTATCCTATAGTATAAGGTAAGTATGTTATATTAGATGTAAATTTAGGTAAAAATGCATGTCTCACTGTACTTCTTGAGTTTTATCGTTACACATTTCTAGTAAATATATATATATATGATTAAAAAATGATTAAAATTGTTTTCTTCTTAAGTACTTTATTATACCATTAATTAAATGATGGATTATTTCACATATTCAGCAATAACAGGCACTCTAAACATTATATACATGATAAAAAAAAATTCCCTTTTCCGAAAATCCCATTAAAAATTAAACGCATGAATCATTATTTGCCATCCTATTATCGTCGAACCAATTTGCGCCACTCACCACAAGCGAAAACATGTCACTCTACGCTTCTGAAATCCACCCCGGTATTTGCGCCGCGTGAAAATCGAAGCAAATTTTTACTATTTCAGAAGTCAACAAAGTATCGATTCCCGACTGTTGACGAAACCCGCTCGCGCGAATGCTAAATGATTCGTCGCCCGTCGCTCGCGCAAATACATTTTCGCCTCGTCGCTCGTTCGCGACGCGTCAGCCCCGAAAATCGCTATTTAAAGTTGCCCTCCTCCCTCTCTCTGCACACGACCCGAATAGATAATTCCGCGCGACTTTCCTTCAAAGTTTGCCGAACTTTTAAAATCACTTTTAAAATTCCGCGCGCTTGTTTAATTTTCTAGAGAGAAGAAAAAACAAACGTTGGATGATGAATTTTCGTCGTGGAACGATTAATCTTCGCCGCGCCCGAATGTCGCGCATAAAATACAAGAGAAACAACGGTCGCCGGGGGATTGTAACGTCTCGCGGGTTTACGATGCACAACGCGAGAGCGCACGACACGCGAGTTTTCTCTGCAGTTGAGACGTGTATACGTGCGCAAGAGCAGGAAGAGCTGTAGGTATGTATAGTTGGAAGTTGGCAGATGGAAAATGGCTCGCAAAGGCCTTCGATCGAATGTAAGATTACAGTGCCAGTAACGACGAACGAGGTTTCAAGTAAAATCCTCGGAACGAGGTTGTATAGTTGTATATTTTGTTACAAGAATTGTTGTTGATTGATTTTACATTTTTTTATTAAGAAGGATTTTAGGATAGCTATAATTATAAACAGTTAATATGATCGTTAACTTCATTACCGAATAATTAAAGAACTAGAATTCAATCTATAGTTTTTTTTCCAGTAATTATTTTTTTTTAGTAAGTATGTGATATAAGAGTACAGAGAATTTATAAATATAGCGATTTGATGCAAAACGCTTCACATAAACTCCGTCCATTTTCCGATAAACATTTTCTACCACAAATCCAACAAATATTTACCCAAATCTCTAGCAATATTTTCTAGCGCGTGAAAGAAAAAGTTTAATACACCTAGACTGCGCCACCGTCCACTTCCCAAAACAACGAGCCAAGCCGCCGAGCGAACGAAAGAACCGCACTAATCCCATAGCGAAAATACGTGAATCGATTATTCGAGTGGGCAAAGTTTCGCGCGGCTGCGTTACACCTTTATTACGAACTTCCAAGTGGATTAGGCCGGTGAATATATATCGGCGCATCTGCCTCTGAGGGGGAGAAATATAGCCGGGATATTTAGATGGATTAATTGCCGAACGAGTGACGAAATCAACAAAAACAGGCGCGAGTCATTCTCCTGAATAATAACGCCCTCGACCACGTGTTGCTGCTGCTGCTGCTGCTTGTGTCGTAATAGTCGTCTACGTCGTCTCGCAAAACACTTGCGAAGTTGGAGGATTCCGGAGTTGGGCTGTTTCGGGCTTGATAGTGTGGACATGGTGGTGGGGATCTTGAGTGGGGATGGGTAATCGTAATTGACAGAGATGTGTTCCCAATGTAGTAGGGATATATAGGTATTTCATTTATTGGTAATTCTCTTAATGAGAGATGAATGATTTTTTTATTTTGTGCAGCCTTTTTTTATAAAAAAAGGTAAATTAGATCTGGTTACTACCTATTCTACCCTGCAAGAAATTTCCCTATCGAGAATATAAGCCATTAATAACTGGGTATAGTATAGTACATTTCGATACTAGTGCGACAATTTGATTTTCTTCTCGTGTGACAGTTAGCGCCCGAACGAAGCGAGGGTGAAAAGGTCACACGAGGAGAAAATCAACTTCTCACACAAGTGTCGAACCGTATTTTTTGACACGACGAGCGAGATGCGCGAAATCGAACTTCTCGCACGGAGTGTCAAAAATAATAGTTAATTTCTGGATAGATAGTGATAAAACGATTTTCTCTATTTAATAGAAACAACACAACCTTAAAATGTTTTTACTAAATTATCTCTGTAATTTGATCATGTATTTAAAAACAAACATTAAAGAAAAAGATAGCTAACGAAAATATAAACACGAATTATTGGTATTTTATTCGTTTAAACAATGACTTTTTCCATTTGATTTTGTTTCACTCATTCCTCGCCATAATATCAAGCATCTTACTAGACATTTCCTAACTAAAAAACTGGCCATATCTTTTAAATACTCATAAATACTAGCTAATGTAAATCTGTGAAAAAAAATTCTATCATTCAGTCTACATATATTAAATGGTGAATATTATCGGAAAAATTGTTTCATCGATGGATAGAAATGGCCAAGAAAAGTGTTTAGTTTTTCTCGATTATTCGTGAAACTAGTTATTTATTGGTCAAATGATGGAATCGATTTCTATCAGAGTATAACGCCAGATTTATAGAAATAATGATAAATGTTTTGTTGTAATGTATTCTATATTTCATATGTCACGTGTTGCAAATAATTGGAATGTTTACTTAAAGTTATCCAAATATTATATAATACTTAATACTAGTAAAATAATACTATATGTTTTATATAATTTTTAGAGTGCTTATCACTAAATTATTTATATTTTTGCGAAAATAAAAATAAAACATTTTTATAGAAAGCAATCCGGAATTCCGAATGCGCATAATCCCTGTATATATACGTACCTTCATTTCGTCCAATGTTACAGTTTCTTCATATGCCATTATCATAAAAATCATTCTGTACACAATGCCGAACTCCAATAAAATGAAAAGATAAAACCAAGGACATACGTGTTGTAGGTGGATGGGTATAACGGAAGAAAATAACCAGTCACCAGATTGTATACCTCGAAGAAATTTCTTTATTTTTCGACGTTATCAATTCACTTTCTCTCTGTCTCTCTCTCCCACTCTCTCACTCTCGAATCGTTCGAACCTAATAAAACCTTTTAATATATCAACCAACAAAATAACGCCGGATTAAAACGGAGAAATCGATTCGCAGACAGGCGCACGCGCGCGCACGTGTACACGTGAAAATATATATGTATACGTATATATATAGAGCTCGCAAACAGATTCCGGGTTTACTTGCAATATTGCAATTCGCGCGCGCGCGACGCAGCGGCAGCATAATCCGGCAAGTCGCAATAAGCCGCTCCGCTGGAGCGAGGGAGCGAGCGAACGGTCAAAGTTTTTCGAATTGGATTTTAGGTGTATGTTTTTTTTTTCGTCAGAGGCTGCGAGTTGCCGGTTTGTTATTATCTTGTTTCGGCAGCTATATTGATTGCGAATTTTGTGTTTTCTTTTGCGATTAAGAATTGACGTGGGGGGAATTTTTTATTTCGCGTGTTATTTGGCTTTGATTTTAGAAATTGTTTGAAAAGCTTGGAAATCTAGATTTAAAACGTTCGTTGAGCTTTTTAATTTAAATAGAATTTAAGGAAAATTAATGCAAAATTCAAGTTTTTTGTCATATGAAATTATGATTAATAAAAGAACTTTCAGAAACAAATACTGTTGTACAAAACGTTCCAAATCTTGCAATCAAGGAAACGCTTCAGCCACACGCAGCTGATACAATTCGATAACAAAACCCGACCGTCAATCTATCAACAACAAAACCATCCTCGTTCTCATCTCCCAACCCGCCCGCTCACTTTTCATTCAAACTACAAAAAAAAAAACTTTGAACGTGCGCACACGTCTTCTTTTTCGTACAGCGACCTTATATCGACGCACCTCGTTGCCCCTCCGACTTCGCAGCGCGTGAAAAATGAGTACATATGTACCTATAGCTGTCGGACGGGAAACGAGGAACTCGGACGCGCGCACGCGCGTGTCTGCTTTCGCGCGCTACGTGTAAACAAATAAATGCGTAACGACGTAATAAAATTTATTGCGAAATATATATATATATATATATATATATGTCTATATATATTATATTTATATATAAGATGTACGTATCGACCGCGCGCACGCATACACATACATTCGCGGAAATCTACATCAGAATAGACCGAGTATACTGTGGTATGACGAACCGTACCATTGACATACACGTTACGTATATATATATATAACAATACGTATACGTATTACACACTCACATATTCGTATATGTCGCTTCTTATACATACTTTCTCTCTCTCTCTCGCTCTCTCGCTCTCTCTCGCTTCATCGTCTTCTTCTACTCCTTCCGTTCGGTTTATAACATATATATCGACGTGCGTTTATATGTATATAATTCATATTTATACTATTTTTTTTTGTTTTTAGCATAACCATCATATTTATAACGATCATATTGAACTACATATAGCTTTTTGGTTTTCTTCTCCTTTATACGCTTTGGTTTTTTTTTCATTAATTAGGTTTCGAGTTATATACGTTGCGCACAGATTGTCTCACACAGGATGGATCATCGTCCGATATAGAGTTTATTATTTTATCGTTATCATTATTATTATTATTTTTTGGTTCTCTCCATCGTTCCGCCCGAATAATATACATATCGATATTACAGCTACTTATGTTTGCCTCTTGTGTACGTGTGTCTGTCTGTAATGTAAGTGTCTACAGTTTTTTTTTTGGTACGCGCTGAATGACGACTTTTTGCATTTTCACAAAGACTACTGCTTCGAGAACCGAGCGAACGCAAAGGTGTGGACTATATTATATGTATAATATATTTTTTTTTATATCTATATATACGTATTATCCTTGCGAGTGCGTAGCTCGCAGGAGAATTTTCCCTGTAAAAATACACGATGCAGCTCGCCTGTCTCGCGCGTAGCGGAGCTGAGACAACACATTCGACATACGCAGTGTATAGCAAAGCAAAGGTTTTCGTCGTCGTCGCGTATATAGCAGCGGTTGCGCCGTTTTTTTTTATACATGTACAAGAGGAGAGCAGCGGCCGCGGCTCCTCGTCGCGCCGTCTGAGTTTCTGTGTAAGTCGTTCTTTTTCTTGGCAAAGAATACAGAATTAACAACCCAAGGGAGAATAGAAGTTTCAAAGGAAAATGGCTCGTTTGGAGAATCAAAGGAGAATGTTCGTAGGTAGATGGTAGGTGGGGGAAGGTAGGAGGATGTACTTTTTAAAGTATAAATAATACCAAAATATAAAATTTTATATATGGATAAATATTAGGATTCGAGTTTCGAAACGTTTCCTTTTTCTTTCAAGAAAATCAACTCATTCAAATAATGAAAGAAAAACAATAGGCACTTAAAAGTGAAAATTGACAAAATGAGTAACTAAGTCGATATTTCACCAGACACTCAGTAGAAGAAATCTAATAATATCACTTTACATTTCATTGGCGATACATATAAGCATTCACTTATGCTATTCTTTGCAGAATACAGATAACGACAAAGCCCAATAAAAATTTAACTCCAAAACCACAATCACTAATAAAAACTTTCAATAATGCATACTCCACCTTGAACACATCCGGTCCGTTCTCTCGCAATGGGCTCTCTTTCTCTCTCTCTCTCTCTCTCTCTCTCTCTCTCTCTCTCTATCTCTTCCGCTTTCGTTCACCCAATGACCCACTAACCACCATACAGAAGCAGGTCACTACCGGTAGTATTTACACGAACCCTTTGCTCCCTCTCTCTCTCTCTGTCGTGCGGTTACCACCAGAGTTTTCCCGCGTAAAGTAGCAACCCGCGTTCCCCCTCACAACCGCATTTCCGTTGTCGCGAAAACCTTTCTCTCTCGTTCCCTCTCCCTCTCTTTCTATACGCAAACTTTCCAATTCTCTCTCTCTCTCTCTCTCTCTCGTGCTTTCGATTTCCCCCTTTTCCGGAAAGGAACATCGTCGTCGTCGTGAAAAGA
>JAPYZO010010831.1:0-11404 GCA_030522905.1 Torymus flavipes
AACAGCCGCAACGAAACATTCTATCCACATTATATCCCCCCGCAATTCCCGGGCAAAAATAATAAATAAATGCCGAACGGGAAAAAACAAAGGCGTTCGAAAAACAAAAGAGCTCCCCCCTTCCCCTATCTCTCGCTAAAGAAGAAGCGGGACACAATGGCTACAGCGGCAGCGTCGCTGGGGAAAACCGAGCTGCCGAGCGTGAATTTATTATTGAAAAGCTCGCGCGCTGCAAAGTCGCGTCGCTCTCTCTCTCTCTCTCCTACCACTACGACCACCGATGCGCGGGTTTAAAGCTCTCCGTTGGCGCGACGCGTCGTTATCCGGTAATCGCGAACGGAAAAGCGCCGTAGCCGCGGCAGTTTCCGGCGGCAAACTTTCCCCAAAGCGGTCTCCGTCCGTCCGGCGGCCGGGCGTTGAATGAAATTTAAAGTAAATAATGCAAGTTTAAATGCCCGTGCGCCGCCGCGCTGTGTAACGGTTTCGGTGACTATACACGTCCCTCTCTTGCTCCGGGTATTTACAGTCGCGTGCGGGTGAAAGAGAGAGAATGTGTATGTGTGTAGTATGCCTCTTTGTTTTTCTCATTTCCCCTGTGAGCAGCGGACGCCGCGCGGTGGACGTCCTCTGATTTTTCCAATCACCGCTCGCGTCCTGATTTGATTATTCGAGAATTTAGGCGGTGCTGAGTGCACGCGCCCGCGCTGAGATTGAGGCGCGTGCGTGCGCGCAGGAAGTAATTAATTTTCCGCGGATAAGTAGTGAAGTTTTGTCGAATTGGTTTACAAGCCAATCTTTTAATCCATGAACTTCTTCTTTTTTTAAGTTAAATATATACATTGTATGAGTGTCTGCTTTTGAAATTTTCTTTGCTCATCGATGATTATAGATCCTGATATATTTAAATTTAATCGTCAAAAGGACAATGACGACTGACAAACAGTCAGTAGAGGAATACTTATAGACGATCCTACAAAATTAATCCTATTGAATATAAAGCTAGTCAAAATTTGAAATTTAAAAGAAATTTCAGAAAAACGAAGAGATAGTTAACATAAATAAGAGTGAAGTTTGCTAAAACAAGTAGAAAAATCGAGATTTTACGTAGCATTCAGTAGTAAAAATTGTAAAACATAACTTTCATAATATTTTCTCATTTATACACAGCTAAATACATTTCAGTTTTATACATTCCTTATTAATATTTACTTAGGTTACTCTCTAACACGGTTTCTTGTTCTCGAGTAGTAAATAAACTACGCATCTGAACATTCTTGAAAAACGAGTAAATTTCATTTAAACGTCAATAAATCAATTTCAAATAGTTACAAACACCCACCCCTTCAATATGAAGTTTATTAAGACAAAGAATCACAAAGTCGCCCGTTCATCCCATCGCTTGATAAATTACCTGTAAAAGAAAAATTACGCGCCCTTTCACCGCAGCACTTCATTTAGCAAACATGACGAGAAAAAAAAAACGGAAAAATTTTTTTCGCCACATCACGCGCTTTCCCGCCGCAATAAAACCACCATCGAACAAAACCAACCCTCATCAACCCTTCGCCCTTATGGATTTTTAATGATTCATTGGTCAGCCTTAATAGAATTTTATGGCGTCAGCATCCCTTTCTCTATTTTCCCTTCCATTTTTTCCCCTCGCGTACACACACACACACACATGCACATCCACGCAGGCGCGCGTAACGTTCGCAAATGTTCCCGCAGCGTGGGCTGTCGATTCTCCATTTACATACTTCTATTTACCGCGTACACGCAGAGAGCGCCATTTCGGGGCGGGTGAAAAAAAGGGCAAAAATTCGCCGCCAATTTGCCACCCACCCCCGCCTCACGGTAGGCGCGCGTGTTGACCGAGCGGGAATTGAGAGAACGCACGTACGCGCGTATATACCGCGCGAACTGAAAGTGGCTACAATGCTCCCGGAAAATGGGAAAGCATCATTTTTGCGCGCGCCAGGCAACTCTCGTCTGGCGAATCCATCAAATTAATTCCGGGCCAGGTTGAAGAGAGAACGAGAGTTTTGGAAAAATGGGTGAGTGCGAGCGCCGCGGTGTCCGGAGTGCCTTGTAATTTTTCGTTTGATGCGGATTTTTCAGCTTGAGGTATTGTGATTGTACGGCATTGGGACGATAAATCTGTGTCGCAGTGGGAAAAGGTGTGGTTTAGGGGTAGGTAGTGTCGGTATGGAATTTGAATGGAACATTTCAATCGTTATGAAATACATAAAATACGTTCGGTTTTGTAATCACAATTTTGAAAATCGAATCGAACTTACTTATGATTTTACAATAGTGTGATCGAATTTATGTATTATTTGAAATGGTGGAAAGGTACTACGTCCAAACGTATACTTATAATTCTATTATATCATAATGGATATAACAACGTTTCAAAACAATCAATATACTTGCTAATGGTAAAGTTATGAATAATAAATATTTTCATTTCCATATCTAACACTAAGAGTGCAAAAAAATTGTTCCTGTTACATTTAATAAGACTACCATAGAGCCAACTTTAAACTTTTTCAAATAACTGAAAATCGAAACAGAAATTCCCCTAAAATTCCCGTGAATAGCCGGCCACCGTTAAAGTTCGTTATCTAACTATAATAATTAATTCCCAACCAATACCCTCCACCCCGCGTATCAAAGTCATCGCGGCTAAAAAAAATTCACCATGTAAAAATGTCACCTTGATAAAAGGAACATGCAGCTACATTGTTCGTCCATACCCCACCGTGAGAGGACGCATGGGCCTCTGCTGCTGCTCCGGCAAAAAGATGGGACGCGCAGAGAGCCGGGGGAAAAAAAGTTTTTTTTACAACTCTCGAGTTTTATTTTCCAAAACCGATATTTCCCGGGAAAATCTCGAGCCGGCGCGAGCAGTATCGCTCGACGAAAGCCGAAATAAACAACGGGGAAAAGAAGCGCGCGGGCGGGTGGGGGGACGAAAAGGCTATGACTGCGCGCAGAGAAAGAGGAGAGCACGAGGCGGAATAAAAACTCGGTTCCCGGCGCTTTGTGTCTTTTTTACATCCGCTTGTACGCTCTTTTTTTTCTCTCTCTCTCTCTCCACTCCTCCGCCTCTTCTGCGCCCCTACACGCGGCGCGCGCACCCCTTTTTTTCCTCTCGCTCTCGTTTTTCTCCCCCCCGCGCGCGTCTTCTTCCGCGTTGCTTATAAATTTCGCCACCAACAGAGCGCGCGAGAGGACGAGGGAGACTTCGTTTCATAAATATGAAAATATGAAAATTTCGCGCGAGGTTTAATAAGTCGAGTCTCGCGCCCCTCGCGCGGGCAGCGTTTTATTTTCGGCGTTTTGCCTCGTCATTCCGAAAAATTTCGGCCCCTCTCCCCACCATCCCAGAGCACGCAGTTGCGGAGTGTATCCATCCTCGCCCTAATTGTCTTTGATCTTTTGCCACGCGCGCTGCTGCTGCTGCTGCTGCTGGCCTTTTTCGATGCTGAGCCCGTTCGTGGCTTTCCCTTTTTTGTTACGTTCTTCATTTCTCTCTCGCTCTCTTTCTTTCTCTGTCCCATTCGGCTTTATTCGTATGACGCCCTTTCGTTTACGTTGCGCGTTTTTTGCAGAGCTACACTTTGAAATGACATTTTTCTAAGTCTTTCAAACTTTTCTTTTCAATTTTATAACCACCATTTTACAAACCTTGACAAGAGCTTTGAAATGTCGTAAGTAAATTCTGAACATTAAAATATAAAATTTTACGATCGTGAAAAGTGCACATTTAAATAACTTTCATCTGAAGTACTGATCGTATGTTTTATTTCCAAACTGGATGCCACGTTTCGTGGTAACAACAAACATCAATTTTTAATTGACATATGAATTTTTCATGTTTTGTCATTTCATATTTATTGAAAATACGAGTATTTTTTTCAACTCGGAAGTGCCATTATCAAATTCCAGCGTTTCCACCCACATTTCTGTTGCTTACTTTCCAAATGAATAAAACCAAATAAATCTACTTTTACATTAAAACGAACACAAGCCCAGAAGAAAAAAAATGTTTCATCAGAGAAGACTAATTTGGGTTACTTTAACACTAATTCCTCTCGCGTTTAATAACTACATCAAACGCAAAATTAAAGCACCACTCAATTACCCCGGGAATTCAAAAACCTCGTCGGCTCACTCGTCCCCGAATTAACGCATTTTTCACCGGCCGGTATATTTTTTCATCATTCTCCCTCTGTTTCTCTTCCTTTCTCATAGCTGTACATGTGCATGTATGTGTTTCGCGCGTGCGCTCGCCTATATAAAACATTCAAAGGGCTGTTTTTATTTCGGCTGCGCGCTCGCGAGCGATTCAATGCATTCTATAGTGCCGACCGTTCGCCATCTCGCCCCTGCATTTCAAATTGATGGATTTACTCGGTAGAGGAAGAGAGAGGGGTTTGTTTCGGGGGTTGAACGCGAACGTGTTCCGAAGAGAGAAAGAGGGAGTGAGTTTTTCATGGACCTCTTCGCGCGGTAGTTTCCGAGCTGGCTTTTCGGTTTTATTTTGGTCGAGTCGAGAAGAGAAGGACAGTTTCGGGAAATCGAGGGTGGTGATGAGAGAATTTTATTATTTATATATGGACGGTTTTTACAGTAAGACCAATGTTGTTGTATAGATGAATGTATGAAATTTGAAATTTCAACCGTGATCAGATTTCTTCTAAATTGCGAAAAAAAGATTTTCATCCGTATGAAACATATTTTTCCTTATGAACCTCTACCATTATCTCGAATATATGAAAATATTCTATAACAAAAGTGTATCTAGAATAATTTCATAAAAATTGATTAGATTTATATTCGTGAATCAATTTTTTATTTCTCCCCTCTGCAATAGAAATATTATGGATTTATTTATATTCGAAAATTTCCATTTATTGCACGTAAAATTGATAAATGAATAATTTTATCTTTCAAACTACAAAAATTCTTATTCAACGTTATGGTATATATGAGTCACCAAGAAATAAATAAATAAATTTATGTATATAATAATAGTTGATCCATACTATAAGAAATTTTGTTTATAAATCTGTTTTATAACTCTGTATAAACTTTTTAATAAGCAATATAAGTCAACACAGCTAAATTTCAAATCTTCAATAGACACCCCAAAGCTCGCCTCATCACTAAATAATCCATTCCAAACAACATTAATCCAATTAATCCAATAAAACTGCCACCTCATTAGCCATTCGAACATTCCTCAACACATATCACGCACTCAGCCATATACACACACTGCCCACTCGAACCATCCCACGACATCACCCCTCCTACCACCTCGAACTTTCATCGACATCGTATTATTTCCCTCTCCGCCCAACGCCACCGACGCTCGCGCGGATGTACCTCCCGTCCGCCTCTCTGCGCAGTCCCTGCACATCTCGCGCGACCGGTATTTATTTAATTATAGATTAATTGAGGGGAACGATCGAACTGACTGCCGTCGCTGCAGCAGCAGAAGCGTACAGCGGGGAAAATCAAAGCTTTACACAGGCTGCAGTGAGAGCGAGTAACAGCGTTACCTCCCCCTACGATTCTGCCCCTAGGGTTAGGTTGGATCACACACAATGCATAAGAGAGCCGCACAGCGCGGACTCGACGCGAACGCAATTCTCTATCTCTCGGGTCGCGTGGAAATATACGGCTGATGCATGTGTGTACGTGGCTGTGTCCACGAGACGATTGTTGTAATCGATTGCTGGGGCCGCGCCGCGATGTAATGGATTAAAATTCTGCCGTGTAATTCTGCCGATAATAGACGATAGTCGCGCGCGCCGGCGCTTAATTATACTAATTCTTTTATCGGAATATCGATGTGGTCTGTCGGTGTATTTTTAGGTATTGGTTAAATAAAATATTGCAATACTGTATAGCGTAATAAAGGTCACTAAGTAAAATATGTAACGATTTTACAATAAAGGTTTAGAGGAAGATATTGACTGAATATAATTTACTAAATATGAATACAATAAAGTAGATAAGATTGTGGTTTAGTCAGACCATGATTTCAATAATCTTTTAATTTCCCAAATACCATTTTAATACATTATAAACATTTGTTATATATTCTTCAATTCTGTAAATGATAGGAATTTGTAGCTTAGAGTTTCAGCTTTACTCATATACATTTTTTCAGACACTTCTATAACCCAAACGCCTACTTTAACCCAGGAACCTAATTATACTTGATCTAAAAGCGCTCTCTATTAACACGTTTCGACGATTTTTTTTTTTTGCCGTTAAAAGGCAACGCGCGCGCACGTCGGCAGGCCATAAACATTCTCTCTCCTGACCCGGGAATCCGCGTGTATGTGTGTATATGTATGTGCGCCGGGGATTACGTATCGTCCTCTTCATATATCTCCTCTCGCGTATATATTATGTTTGTAACTCCCTCCTCTCCCTCGCTCTTTCTCTCCTCGCCGAAATCCCATGTTTATTTGCGGTTAAACACTCCCTCTGTGGCAGCGCTCTGAATTAGCTGGGAATCCGGCGCGCCGCGACGGTTTATCCGATCTTTCTCTCATCTCGCCCTCTCTGCGCGTCGCGCATTATTTTCCCGAGTATTTGCGCCCGCCGGAATAAATACGCACTTCAAAGACGCGCAATTTCGCGCGAAGATTTCGCCTGATTTCGTTAGGCGTGAGCGAACACGATTATGAATCGGAAAGCAAATGACGCGAAGCGTCGCGCACACACGCACGGCTGATGCACGGCAATGTTCGTTTAGAATAGAAGTGGAAATTGTGTTTGCTGTGTCTCGGAACGACGCTTAATGGATATTCAAGATTGCACGAATAGTATACTGTTTTTTACTTTCAGAATTTCCATCAAACAGTATTTCAATTGCTCATATCTATATATTGTATTAAAAAAAGATGTTAAAACTTATATACAGCTTTTATATGTTTAATTTGAAGAACAGCTGTATAATTGTTTTGTTTTCATTTAATCAGTATAAATAGTACAGTAAAACACTCAATTTAAATCCTCCATTTATTTACCCTAAGTTTCTCTGTATGCAATTAATGCTTGTCGATTAAAAACTCTCCATCCATGTATCTACAGTTCATTAATTAACACCGAAGCTAAAACAAGCATAATAGAAAACGTTTCAAAATAACAGCTAAACCGCGGCATATAATCTAATTTCAACAATTCAATCTATCACTTCTCTTCTCCCCAACGCCGTTAACTTTTCTCCCCCCCTTTTCTCTCTCTCTCTCTCTCCCTCTCTCTCTCTCTCAACCTCAATTAAATTGCCGATAACCAAAATAATCAAACATTTACCCTCAGTTCTGGAGCAGCCCGAGATATGTGCGGGACTGATCGATGCGCTTTATTATCTCGAAACAAATAAATTGTTCAAGCGCGCGATTCGCGAAAAAGGAGCGACCCAAGGGAATTTTACCGCTTTAAACGAGGGAGTGGGTGGGAGCCAGAGAGGAAATGCGCCGCGGTTATCCGTTCGTACCGCTGTTTTATGCCGATGTTTTCGTTCTCTCCCGCACTGAAAGCCCGCTGAGTTATTTTTATGTTGATGTATTAATAAGTTTTAAATGTGTGCTTTAAATAATTTCTCTTAAATTCCGTTTAATTTTATTGATGCTTAATAAATGAAATCCACAAACATGTGTTCTTAATTTATTGATTCTTAATTAGAATGTTATATAATAGACTCGTTTTCTCTAATTTAAATTTAATTTAACATATTAATTTTCAACTTTTCTACGTAAAATGCCTGAATCTCTAACAAAAACTTTAGCTAAGTTATAACACTGATCCGAACAAGTCAACTAAAATCTTGAAAATTAAATATTGTTTATTACGCTATTGGCTTTAAAACCTTCTAAAAATCGCAGCAGCTTTCAAATCTTGACTACCAATAACGAACTTGACGTACTGGCACAACAGCCTGACAAACCGTCGATCAAAAAAATCACGTCGCCGCGAGCATCGGCGCGGCAGCACTCCAGACCCCCACGTATACTCCCCCCAACAGCAGCAGCAGCAGCAGCAGCAGCCGCTAACGCTGAATTCCGCGACTGCTAATTGCAGCCTTCATAATTAGAGGAGCGCTTGCTCGTGCGCGCGCTCGTCGTCCATTAAAATTTCGCTTTAATCGCGACAACAGCCGAAAAACAAGAACTGCAAGAGGCCGCGCGACGGAGCCTTAATTAAGGCACCTGAAGCTCGGCGCCACCGTCACAATGGCCCGAGAGAGAGAGAGCGCTTTCGATTCGCGTCGCACCGTGGCAAGAGCTAAAGAGAGAAAGTTGGAGTAGAGGTGGAGAGGGAGAGAGAGAGAGAGAGAGAGAGACGAAGGAGTCCTTAATTCCGGTTTGGTTGTTCGCCGCGGCGCCGCGAAAATCTAATCTGCGAGGGAATCGAGTCCGGCGCCTTCGAAGCGCCGCACGGCTACCGGCGAAGAGATGGGTTATATAGGGCCAGGGGTGTGGGACGAGGAAAAAGTGAGAGTGCGGACGGTAAATTAGAGGGTTAATAGTTTTAAGTACTTTTAAAGGGTAGTTATTTGTTTGAATATGCATACATTTTCGCGCGGAGAGTCATTAGTTAATAGTGGCCTGGTAGTTTGTAATTCAGCTGCTCGAGAAAACTTTTGATACAAGGCGCGAAAAGTTTTTGGAATTTCTACAGAAGTGTATTATTTAGGGGGATGATACAAATGTAAATAGGATTTTCAAATCATTACTATTATTTCTAAGGGGCAATTGTTTGTGGAAGAGTGACGTTTCGATAAGTTATACGTAAGAAAATTATGAAGATTGAATGAATGTGTGAAATTATTAATCATATGTGTAGAAGAAAAACAGCTTATGAGAAATGCTGTGAAAAGCGGAAAAAGTAAAAAAGAGTAAGAGCTGGAAAACATGGACGACAAGGTGGAGATGAAAAAGGAAAGGAGTCAAAGAAAAAGGAGAAAGATAGATAGAAAAAGTTAACGAAAACTAGGGGAAATAAATGAAAAAGTTAGGATATATCAAAAGAAAAAGTGTTAGGGGTGGAAAGTGCAGCGGAGTAAAAGGAGGAATTGTACACGCGAGAAATAGTTTTAACTTTGAAATGCTAAAAATTCCACTTTTTACTCGGTGAAAATGTTCTTAATTCATATATGGTAATACGAAAAATTGCGTAGTTATGACAGCAGATTGTTTTCATTTGATAAAATATGTAAATGAAAAGCATAGGTCTTACGAAGCTTTTGCCATTTGATTATAGTTCGGTCACATTTAATTAAAAATTTCTAATGGCTAATCAACTTTTCAAATGTGAACTATCAAAAGGTATCAATAATGTTATTTTAAGGGGTAAGTATGATTCAAAGCGACAGAAAATCGTTTGTTTTCATTTCTAGTTATCATGTATACTTTTATAATTTCTGTACTAATTATCGCTCAATTCTGAATAATGCTCACTTACATAAAAAACTATATTCAGTACTTCCATAAAAAAATTCATCGTTAGACCAACGAAACTAATAGTGCAATTTCATATCTGTCCATTATTATAGTCACTGATAAAATCATAAAAGTCTCAGTAATTGCTTCGAAGCTATTAACTTAATCATGTCTCTAATAACGACTAATTAGCAAAGTTAAATACGATTATCGGCTATAGTTTCATTCGAAAAAGCTTTTGAGCGCGGCCGCGCCAGAGTTACAATTTACAGGTGCATCAACGTCGCCTGAATAATTCAATGCAAAACGTCCAGTGAGGCGAAATTTCCAAATCACATCGGCCGTGCGCGGCCAGGCTATAATTACTTGATGACGGGACAAATAATGGTGTAATTAGAATCACACTGGAATAATCGAGGCTAACAAATATTATTCATAAAACGGGTAAATAAATAAATACGCGTTCGGAGTGGTGATTTAGCGGGAGCTCGTTGCATTATCAAAGGTGCAAAAACAGCCTGGGAGTTTCGCGGAATCCATGTAATCGTGAATTTGAAATAACAGCGAACGAAGAGGAGTAATCCGAGAGAGATTAATGGTGTGTTACGTGAAATTTTAATTTCTGCAATTACTCGTAATTGACGAAGCCTCATAAAATATTATTTTTGCTCGTTTAAATGGAACATTAAAATCCTGCAAATCGCTAAATATACGTAGAACGAAATAGGAAAAATATTTCTTAAATATAGATGATATTGCTTTTCTCATTTTATATTATATATTATAATATTGCAATTGAAATTACATTAAATTGTCACTTCCATTCGATTTTCAATTACATCCCTTCCTTTTAATTATGATTAATCGAAAAATCCAAAGAAGAAAGCAGCTTACAAAAATCCAACAGGAAAACAAAAAGGTAACCACGAAAGGCCAACTTTACGACCCTGCACACCCCCACCCAGCCACAGAATTTTAACCAGCCAATTAACCAAATGAAAAACGGCCAGCCAGCCGGTCTAGATCCTCATCCAAAAATCCTCCTGGATAGGACATTAATCGCGCGCTTGTGCAGAGAAACTTACCCGCGGCGCCTCAATATTTCAGCGCGGCGCGCAACCGCGGAACTCTACTCTCCCAAGGAATAATGCACGCGAATCGTACATTTTGAAAAACTCCCCTCACACACAGAGTGAGAGCGGGGGTCTGTGAACGAAATAGGTGGGATCCGGCCAGCAGAAGAAAAGGAGATAAAGGATAGAGAGAGAGAGGAAGAGAGACCGAGGTACGTTTCTCTCCCGGCCGCGGTTAGAATATGTGAGCCCATCCCGAATGCCGCTCACGTGCCTCTAACTTTCACGCTGTGTCTGCCTTCCTCTCTCTCTTCCTCCATTGTGTGAGTTATACTCGGAATCCGCGGGATGCGCTGTGTTTCCCTTTTCCCCGCGCGCGCCTCGATTTTATTCGCAGGGTATAGGCCGGGGGTCTAATTGAAACTTTATTGGAACACGACGAGGCGCGTCCCCTTCCCAATATATACACCGATCGGCGCGACTTGAATTTTTGAATCGACCGGGGCGAGTCTTTTCCAGCCCAGCACGTGTATGGAGCGCCCGAGAGAGAATTAAGAATCGGTTTGCGAATTCGTAAGTGTTTTGTTGGGCCGCGGCGATAAAGTTTAGCCGGTGGGTGGATGTATACGTGCGACCCTTTTTACGAGGTCTCCCGGAGGGTTTTTCGATCGGTTTCGTGGTTCGATAAATTTTTAGGTAGAAATTAACGAGGGAAATAGCGAATGAGGATATACGAAGAAACGGTACATTTTAATCTCAGTTTCTGTGAAAAATGCATCAAAGCTCTCTGTGAAATTGAAAAAGCACTTTTTCAATTTGGAGAGTTCGGAAAGAGGGATACCAATAGCAAACTACTATCGATTT
>JAPYZO010010833.1:0-13804 GCA_030522905.1 Torymus flavipes
CCCGATCCAAAAAAAAAAAAAAATCTTTCTTCTTTATTTCTAAAACCATTCTACACTTATAATAAATCAATGATTAGGTATAAAAAAAAAAAAAAAAACGAGAACAAATTTTACAACAGGTATACTTTAAACGAAAAATAAACTACCCTTGATCCCCCCCCCCCCTAATCCCACACCTAACTCAAGGAAAATTTCATTGTAAAACCATCGCCCGACTCGCTCGTGCGCGGCGCCGGGAACGACAAACTTTCAACCCTCCAGCCACCCCTCTTAACTAGATACACTTTCCGCGAGCGAGTGGCGTAATTAACCTCGCGAACTGTGCGCACGCGTATAACTTTCGCTACACGTATAAGGGACAGAGCGGCCGGAAAACCCACAAGTGAAAAATATCGAGCGCACGAGGTGCACGCCGTGCTCTGCTCTCGTTATTATAGGAAACCCGACCTCGGCTGCACTTGAAGGCGATTGATTGTCGCCACGTGCACTTTCCTTTCGCGCGCTTCACCTTAACTTCCATTTTCGTACACTCCTCTGCGGTCCGGTTCCGCCTGCATATATGTGGATGTGTAAATGAGGTGCTTTGACGATGGTTTTGGGAGAGTTCTTTTGTTGCATGCGTATATGGTGGAGAAATGTAAAACTGTGGCTGCATTGTGGAGGATTTCGCAGTGGAATTTTAAAGGTCTGGCTGCATACGCGGATTACGACAGTCGGTGAAATAGAGTCGATATATTCTTCGGCTGACCTTGAGTTATCAATTTGCGATTGCATAAATGTTTTACGTTATGTTTTTCATTTCCAACACTGCGCTGCTGGACGTTAAGCTTATGCGTATATTGAAGGTTTTTTTTCAGTCGTTTAAATAATGACTTGAAACCTTTTGGGTTACGGGAGTCACGTGATTCAAATTTAGCTATTCTCGTAATTTTAATTGTTCCATTTAAGTTTACAAAATTAGTGTTTTGCAAAACGTTGTGTAATTTTGTCGTCGGTAATGCCGTTATTACATATCTTAGCGATATTTTAAGCTTCGACAAAGGCTAAACGTTCTATATAATTGAAAATTTTATTGATGTTTTCCATTTGTGCTGCTGTATTTTGAATTTATAAAAGCGAGAAAATCAATACTTTTTATTCGCAAACCACGCACAAACTTTATTGATCAATTTTGCATGTCATTCAATATTTACTCGAAAAGCTTTGAAAATCCCGAAACACAAGTAAAAATCTCCCGCAACCTGCATCGCACAAACGCGCTTTCATTCCTATATACCACTGATTAAGTATCTCGAACAACCCGCGTGCCCGAGCCAAATATCCGCTTGAGAATCCCTTTATACGTCACCCGCGCCTGGCTTAATACACGCATCCCTTTATCTCTCTCCTCGTATATTCGCAATAATGGTCCGAAAAGTGGAAGGAGGGAATAAGCCGCGCGTGTGTGGATGGAATCCGGCCAAAAAGTCAGCAGCGCGCAACTATCCTTGCGACGCGTCTTGTGGTATATAGGATCCTGCGTGGGTGGATGTACGGGAGTAACGAAGGAGAGACAAAAATTAATTGAGCCCAGCGCGCAAAGTCGCTGTAGGAGAGGGGAGGAGAGTATAATCCATTACTCGACGCGGTAATGGATTTTGCCAGGACGTTGCTGAGCGTCGGTCCGTAGAGCTTTATCACGGGAAATACGGGTTTTCGTCGTGATAGAATTGCAAATGGATTCCTGGTATAGTTTGGCGTGCGGAAATGAGAATAAAAAAAATACGAAGGTTTAGCGAATATTGGATTTTAATTTTCTTTTTTTTTTCGTTTAAAAATAGTGCATAATTTAGGATAAGGGGAATACCTATACTTAAGATATCGAGTAGCTGTCAAAGTGCGAGTAAAAATTTTCACCTCGAAATTAATTTATTTAACAGGCCTCGTACTTAATTTTCAATTTGCATATCGGAGTTACGATAATCAATAAAACAATTTACGCCGACACCTAGTTAAGATTGGACATGACAATTTACATGATCGAAAAATTTAATTATATTCAGAATATATTCCATTTCCGACAAACGATGAGGATTTGTTCGGAAGCCGATTTAAATTTCAAAAAGGGGCAGAGTGTCGCAAAAAATGGATAAAAGGTAATAAAGCTCGATAGATAAGAGGGAAAATTGCGTCAGAAAAAATTTTATGACACTGGACGAAGATTAAAATAACAGACTTTTGCGACGCTAAAGAACGCCGGTTATAGCGCACCTACGAACATAATTGTCCCGCTCCGCACAGTAGTGCAACGAAATATTTGATTGCGATTGATCGGGAAAAACCATTTCCTCCTCCTGCTCTCACTCCAACAATGAAAACAATCGGTCGCGCGGCGAGCGAACCGCGAACTATATACTACACTGCGATTTGATTGTTTCCTTGCGATGTGTATACAGCTAGTTTAATTTATTTTTTAGCGGTATGACCGCTAGAAAAAAACTGTGATTTAATGAATCTTTGTTGAGGTCACAGAATTTTAAAGAGTAATACTGGAATTCATTAACTGAAAAATCGTTCGATAAAGCTATAAAAAGCTGTGAAAAGTTGGTTAAATTTTTTTTTCTCATTTTGTCACACGCAACACAGTATGATACCGTGTAATGTAAAAATAAAGGTAAAATTATAAAAACTTGAATTCTTTTTAATTATTTTCATCGCTTGATATAGACTTTATGATATCGAACAAATTAGCTACCGAGAATGATGACATTGATATACATTATGATGGAAAATCCATTAAGGATATTGATTTTGTGTATAATGTATGAAACAGAATTCACAGCTGCGATGGGTAACAATATTCTGCTGATTTTACATTACTCGTTCGTGTATGAAAACGATGCAACAGATTACTTACTTGTCACAGAAATATTAATGATAATTTCCATAATAATATCGTGTATGTTCTTCCCTACTAAATTAAAAAAAAATAAGTTTCCGAAAATTCGCTTGAATATTAAATTACAACAGTTATATATTACTAAAGGCCGTATGCATATAACACTATTTATGTTACATAAATTATAAATTATCTTTTTTAATTACGCCAGTTATATATTCTCGTTTAAAAATTAATGTCTCGAAATTTTCGAAATAACAAAACTAATTATCACTGTCCGTAATTTTACAAAAGAAATACCGCACGGATCTCTTTTTTAACGAGCACGAAACATCATATTCGTGCACGCAACTTTAATTAATGTGGTAAGTCTTATCGCATTCCCTTTCATCATCTTCCTACCATTCGTTCAAGCTCCACCCGTAACTAGTAAAAGGTATAGTGGCTTTTATAATTTACAAAGATCCGCAGCAAGAGAAAAAAGAGCAAAAAAAATTTTTCAGTCGTTAAAAAAACCGACTTTGCATCCATCGCGTGCTCGCGGCGAATCCATTTCGCTCTCAACTCCGACCTTAATTAACACGCCTTAATCAGAGCACATACTGCGTTAATCTCCTCTCACTCCGAGTTCCAACGATAATCCAGCCCCAAACGTTCTGCCACCAAGGTAAAAAAAATCACCAACCCTTATACCTAACTTATCTCCTATAACCCTAGACGCAGAGAAAGAGGCTCTCGTGTAAACACGGCTCTCCGGCAAATTGATACACATCATAAGCAACCCCCCGAGCGCGCATATCAACGGCTCGTCGCGCGCGTGAAGATACACATATGCGGGTGCTCGCGTACTCACCCCCACCCCACACGCACGAGAGTCAAGTGCGCAAGCCCCCGCAAGTATAGGCTCTATATGTATATAGAAACTCTGTACAACTCGCTGGCCGCCCCCGCGCGAAACTGGGTCGCGCGCCGGCGGCGGACTCGCGCACGCGGCCAATCGATATATAGGATAACGAGACTCTCTAGCTAGCTGGTATATGTAGGCAGAGAGCCTATAATACGCTTTGGGCTTGTATCGCGACTGGCTTTTAAAGGGGTGCTCGTACATATACCGAGATAAGGGAGACAGAAGAGAGATCGAAGTCACCGCGGGCTGCCCTTTCTTCAAGGCGACGACGGTGGGTGAGAGATAAGGGCCGAGCGCAGAGAGGGAAGATGGGAGATTTATGGCTGTAGCGCGCGCGCGAGCTTCGATCCAATTGTTCGGCCGATTGAGATTGATTCGAGGCTGCGATTGGAATCGCGGATTTAAAAGACAGAGAGATAGTATATAGAAGCATGCATGTACAAGTACGCGCGCGGCGTGCCAAATGTTTTGCAACGCGGTCGATCGCGTGTGCAGGAAGTGTGTGATGCGTGAGGAGCCTGCATTTTTGTTTAAACAATACATAGCGCGCGCGCGATAATTGTTGATATATACGCGCAGCGCGACAAACAATGCCTGACTATCATTATTCCATAGTCTTATCGCGCGAGCGCAGCTGTATAGGTGTTACAATCAATTTCGCGAGGCATCGATCACGTGTTTGAAAAGTAAAAAGCTATCAGCCGGAGAGAGCAAGCGACCGATCGGAATATATGCATGCGTAGGTACCTATAGGTAACTTTGACTCATCCGCACCCTCGTACTCTGTATCTCGCGCGTCTTCTAACCAATACGCGACAAGCAGCTCGAGCCGATTTACAATATGACGATGATGAGCGATACTTATAAAATAAGCATCAATCGCGCGGAGGCCCACGCGCGCGTGTCTAATCAGCCGTGCGATAGATATATACCTACGCATTGACAGTAGCTGCGGCGAGTCGATAACAACGACGACGATACAGCGGTGAACTAGGAAGCGCGATAAGAGCATCGTCGGCGAGCCTGCCTATAATAAACTAGAGGAGGCGACGAAAGAAACGCGGAGTATGCCCAATATTGGCTATACAAGTTAGCTGGAGGAGGAGAAGACGAGAGAGGTGTATCGATGGATAGTTTTCCCGGCGATGACGTGGATCGAGATCGGAGCATATCGCCATCATCGTCGCGTATTATCCACTATGTAGCGAGCTATGTAGGTAGCATACGCGCGCACGTAGGAGGACGTATCATGCATGGCCGGGAGGTGCGGCGAAGGAGGAGAGGACGCAGGCGGATAAACAAAGGGACGGCGGGGTGAGAGAAAGAGAGCGCTCTCGCGCAAGCCTACCTTTGGCATCGCAGTCGACGCAGTACTTGTTGTCCTCGTCCCGCAGCATCTGCGTCAGGAGTGCCTGGCACTTATCCTGGATTTGCTTGGTCCGCTCCTTCTCCAGCCGCGACATTTTTGCCTCGTTGCTTGGGCCTCTTTTGTTGCCTTACTTGGGCGATACACTAACTCCGCTCCTAACCCCCCCGTCTCGCCTGGCGGACGTTGTATTAGCCGAGAAGGTGGATTAACCCGCGGCAGACGTGTCGTACGATAGGTGTATATATATATAATATACGCGACGCGCGCCCACGGCCACACGCACTGGCTCTCTGAGCTGCTTTGCTGCTCGAGTACGCCACCCTCTCGTAGCGGCGGCGTTGTCGCTCTCGCTCGGGAGGCGGAACACAGCGCGCACGATGCACGCGTGACGAGGAGAGAGGAGAGAAGGGAAGGATGGCTGCGCGCGCCCGCTTGTGTCTCTATCTCGCTCTTACTCTCTTCGTTTCACTTGTTTCCGAGAGGGAGAGGAGGCGCGCGCAGGAGAGCGAGAAGAGCAATGGCCACCCGTGACGACACGGCCGACGACGACGTTACTTTCGTCGTTTTTCAGGAGCAAGCTCTTCCAAAGAGAGACTGTATATATGACATTGTCGATGGAGAAGGGGAGAGTGAGAGAGAGAAAGAGGAGCGACGGCAGCTCCGCTCCGTCGTCGCGGTTCGGCTGCCCTCGGTATTCTCGCGCGCTCCGAAACGTGTTCATCCAGTTCGGAGTCCACGCTCTTGCGGGCAGATAGGTATAAGGTGTATATACCTACTATGTGCACGCACCTGCGAGAGACGGAAAGGGAGTCCATCCCACAACGAAGAGGCTCGTTGGAAAAAAAACGAAATGCGTGGCGCTTTCGGTTTCGAAGTACGCGAGGCGAGGGAGACAAAAGATGACTGCTTTGAATACATGCCACAAGGGGGCAGGAGAATCCACGCGCGGCGCGTGTCCGAGCAAGTGAGGCGATTTTCGTTTATAATAAATAATCGACTTGACCGGAGTAAGAGATTGGGATCTGATTCGCGTGCCATTGCGCGTTGGTCGTATGTAGTGCAGTATATATAGGGAATAAAACATTTGATAAGGGCAGTTATGGTAATGAAGGTGTGACGGAATTTCCGTGGGGCACGTGTACAAAGTTATTTTCGATGAAATAAATGGAAATGAAGAATTTTTTTTAATATGGTTTCTTATGCTTCACTTTCATATATAAGAATTATGATTTCAGGCAAAATGTATTTCATGGAACAGTTGGTGAAAGATCGAATGTTCATATCAATTTTAATGTTTTACACCTGCTAAAGGGAATCGCGTATGCACATACAAATAGAAAAATTATGCAGCATCTGGTGTGAATCACCTACAGAATTTAATATGAGAATCCGCATAATTTCTTTCACCCTCGTTTAAAAATACGTCGTAGAATGTAAAACATTTTATTAGATTATGTGGGTCTTTTTGTTGCGATTCAACAATGGCTCGTCGTGTGAAAAAGAAAATTATTTCGTCACATGGTGCAAAGTATGTCACTGTAGTGTGGATTGCATTCCTTTAAATAGATATACGTTATGAATATTTATCAAATAATAACTAATTTAAATAAATAATAACGTAGAGACTATGCATTTTTATTAGCCTATAACAATCGTTTGACGTAAGCATCTACAGTCGTATTTTAAAATGCAAAATACTATATTGTACAAAATATTTATCGACAATAAAATAAAAACAATGAGAAATAGAAATTATAAAGATACACCGTCTGTAGAAAGTTCTAATGAAATAAACCTGAAATAACCGATCTTTTCAGGTGTATAAAGACATACCAATGAGTAGGAAATCGATATACCTAAAACTGGAATCCATAACATTATTTTTCTTGCTTACGAATCCACCTACCTATCGTAATCAGAAATATCGATCACAACTCATCGTCTTTCCAACAAACATCCTAAGTAAATCCTACCTGCCGATCTTATAATACCTTCCCCGAAATTCTCACTATACTTCCGTCCATCTGCCGCGAACCGGAACACCTAAAAATATCGAGCTCCCTCAGACAAAAAAATTGCGGAGCAACCGAGAAAGCAACGATTCGTCAGTTTAATTCTAAAAATCCCGCTGTCTCTCAAATAGGATCCCCTCCCACCGAGCACGCACGCACATAATTCAGTTCAACGACCGCGACTCTCCTTGCGCTCTCTCTCTCTCTATAAACGTACTGATATACCTACCGTGATAAACGCAAACAGCTGTTTCCCAAGCCGCGTTCGAACTTTCGCGCGACTGAGTGTCGCTCCACCTATATGTGATGCGCATGCGCGTAGCGAGCCACAATCACGGCTTATCATTTGTTTTTTTTCCTGCTCGCCGACCAATCAGCGCTGTGTCCCGGTTACGCGCACACGCTCGCTTCCCCCGCGCACCGCGTCCATGCAGCCCGCCCGCGTCTTCGTGTGGGTGTGTGTACGTTGAGCGCGCGAGCGTCAAGAGAGAGAAAGACGAGTGACGACGACGACGTTCCCCCCGACGAAAGCATCGGCATCCTGGCTCATCTTCGCTCCCGCCAAAGTTAATAATCACTGAGATCTCACGCAGTTGAAGCATCTAATCACTTTGAAGCCTGTAACAGAGTCTACAGCTGTTTGAGTTTGGTACACAGCGACTGGAAACTTGTCAGAAATCCCGGGGAGGAGGCAATGCAGCTACAGCAACAGCGGCGATTACAACGGCGTCCAGCGCCCAGACAACGGGGCAGCGAGGAGCCCCCGAGTGAACTCTGACGCAAGGCCTATAGCCCAACGCCAGGATTATCTGGCCTGCTACGCACTTGTCCCCTAACCTTGTCTCGAGGAGCCGTATAAGGAGGAGAGGGGAGATCTCTGTTTTGTTGTTGTGATGCCAACTGTTTATCTTTCTCGTCCAGTGCTCTCTAGTTTCCGTGACCAAGGGAAAAGCTAAATTTGAATTCGAAAACCAGCAGTTGATGGTTTCTCTTCGTGTCGGTCACTCTGCTCGACGAAGGGTGAAAATCAAAATTTTTCATCCGGACAGACAACGCGCTGAAAGGGATCAACACGTCGTCGAATCGTGCCTGCACACCGAAAGATGATAAGAAGCAGGCATCTCGACGCTGAATTGATAGAATTACAAGGTTTTACTTTTAGTTGTATGTTACAAATCTGTCTGACTTGAAGATTACATCGCGCAAAAGATGTAACGGCCATCTATAGCGATGCTTTTGAATGTAAATTGTATATTTCTTATAAATAGCTAGATTTTATGTTTTTAGTTCTTAAGTCATTTAGTGTCGAGTGTAAAGAATTTTAGTTTACGCGTACCAATTATTCAGTGACAATGAGTGGAAATAATACCGGGCAGGAGGGTAGCCAGGATAAGGGCATACCCGAAACTACTATACAAACGGTACCTCAAAATTTGACTACCATTCAAAGCATACAAAATATACAAAGTGTTCAGAATACTGTTTCAAGTGGCATACAAAATATACAGACTGCACAGACTGTCACAGGACAGGCAGCAACACTCGTAGGGAAGTCGATATCCTTAGAGCTCAATTCAAAGCTTCTCATGAAGCAGTCTATTCCATCCAGCATTGGTACTTCTTCAGACAACAGTAAAATAACTAGCACAGTGCGTATTACTTGTTTTCATTATATTCTCATTCATAAGTAATTTTAACATTCAAGAACAATAAACCACTGTAACTTCTAAAAGGAATTTTATTTATTTAATAATTTCTATAATAAACAAATGATAAGAAGATTAAATTTGATAGTAAAAATTTCATCACAAGAAATGAATCCTATTAAAACTGTTCTAATTGCAATAAATAATTTATACATGTTAATCTTGAGATTAAATAGAAATGAAAAAAATAAGATTTCATAGTTTACAATAATTGACTACTTATGAAAACCATTATTTCATACTAAGACGTAGTAAAAATTAAATACATTTTAGTTCTGTCCTGTTGGTTCAACTGTCCGAATAATTGCGCCAAGTATGTTAAGTACAATTGAGCGTCAAACTCAACCGCAAGTTCAGCAAACTGCTCAGCAGACACAGCAAATTGTGACCAGCATTCCATCAACATATCATGTGCCTCGTGGACCTGCAGCTGTTGCCAATATTTCTACACCAAGAGCCACTGTCGCGACTCCACTCGTCAGGGCTATAAGTACCGGCCCAATACCAATTTCTAGAACTGGGTAAATATAAATTTAAAATTTCTGATATATATAAAATTAACTCGCACAAACATTATTTCATTTTATTTTTACTTTTACTTATTTTTTTAATTACACCAACCTACTATAATACTATAATAGCAGCTTTAGACAATTTTTGATACTTTTAAGACTAATGTTAATGTTAATTGCTTTTTTGCATGAAGCCTATTATAAAATTTTTGTTATTTATGGTAAAATGTACAAGTAAATAAAAGTTCCATTCAATGTTTTGAAAATATATAATTATACTCAAAAAAACTATTCATTTATTTATTGCTTTTTAGTTTAGTATGTATATGAACACAATCATTCTATTATTGTTCATGCATTTTCTTAGATTAACTAAATGTAAATTCTAGTTTATTTTCAATTTTTTAACAGATTTATAACTAGTTAATTATTCATTAAAGTTTCATTAAATTATATACAAATTAAAGCTTTCTTTTTTACTCTTTTCCAAAATATAATTTTTGAATAATACATATCATACAAAAGTCAGATGATATAGATATCATTTCTTTTATTACTCATGTAGAAAATTACTAAAAATTTGTATTTTAAATTCTAGATCTGTAAAAATGTAATATTAACCTATGTATTAATACTAAAAAAGACTATATTCAGATTTTCTACTCTGAAGACACAGATCCACAAAGGTATAACAAGAAAATGCTGTCTACTGAAAAATTTTACAATAATTTTGTTCTAAAATTACAAATCACTCTTGACATAAAAAGTAATTGTTTAAATTTAGAAATTATTATGTAATTTTTTTTTTTTATATTTGAATGATTATTAATTTCTTTTTCTCAGAAAATAATATTTATAGTGAGAAGTAGAATTATATAATTTATGTAAAGTAATAAGAAAATATTTAAATTTGATTTACATAATTTAATTTAATGTAGTAAAATTTGTAATATGCACTTGAAATAGCTTTCTTAAATGTGAATGAACAAGTATATTGGTAAAGTACAAAGATGATATAACGGTATTATTTTGATGACATTTAATTGACTTCAATTGTATTTTCTCATTTTTTTTATTATACTTTCTGCATTTATTTTTATTTAAATTATGTGTGTATATGTGTGTGCGTGTTTGCTTGCTTGCGTCTAGTACTCGGCCGACTAGTATTGGATCTCGCGGATCTCCAGTGATCGTCGATACTTCTACGTCGAGAGTCGCCACCACCTCCTCCTCCGATGCCTCAACATCTTTAACTCCCATTGATTTTAGTAAACGAGTAACTATTACAAAAACCCGGTAACTAGCAATTTTTTTTACTTTTTTTATTTTTATTCTATGCTTTACACACATACTTTCATTTTTTTTTTACTATTTTTTTGAATTTTTTTTTTACCATTTCCTGCAAGGGCTAAAAGTATTTATTTTTATTTGTGTGTATGCGTGCGTGCTTGTGTGCGTGCTGCGTAGTGATACCAGTTCACCAAAGGACAATGTACAGTGTCGGCCGAATGTTATTGTTAAGGCAGTTAGGTCAACTTCTGGTACTATTTATGATAAACCATCATCTCCTATTCCTAGAACTTGGTAATTAAAATATTTTAATACTTATAAGAAGATTTGGCCAAACTTTTAAATCGTACCAATATCATTACTTTTTTTTAACACTTTCCCTGTTATAGAGTTTATAAGATGCGATTCGTTTTGTGACTATTATTTAACGTTAATATAATTACGATAAAATAACTTTTAAAAAATGTAATTTTTTTTATGGCATCAGAGAAAGTGTTAAAAGTTTATTTATTCAATCTTCCATTTTCCTTATTTACTAATTTTTTTATTATTATTACTTTTTTTTAAATGCAAAAAACTGAACAATTTCTAAAAATATTTATTTTGTATTTTTTAAATCAAACGTTATCTGAATCGCTTACGAGATTCATTTAGTCTATTTGTAAGCCATACGTAAAAATCGAATGAGAAGGGTAGAATAAAATAAATTAAGTTCCTGTATTGATATTTATATATTTATATTCTACGTTTAGTTTAAATATTTTTAAGCGTCAAAAATTGATGATTTCTTTTTTTAATCCCTTGCCGTGGCTACATAACGGTATATGAAAATCTGATTTTCAAATGCTCTGCCACGGCAATTAAGGGGTTAAACATTACACAGAAAAAAGTTTAGTAAAAATTACAAAAAGTTTTTCAAAAATTATCAGACCGTCTCATAAAGCTACAACAGACTGCGAAAAAAAAATACTACCACAATTTACAAGAAATTTTGCTAGATACACGAGAAATATTACTACATTATTTTGCGAATTTCTTCGAGATTATAGTAGTCCTTTTTTTTACAGTCTGCAATAGTTTTACGAGACAGTATGATAATTTTTGCAAAACCTTTCGTAATGTTTACCAAACTTAACTCACAACATATAAAAATAAACGTCACAAATGAAGATTTGAGAATCTCAGCAAGACATCAGATCTGCAAGTGCGCAACGATCGTCAACTGAAGATTTGTATTTATTAATTCTCACTCTCCGCGACACGAAAGCGATTTAAAAACGATTTGAAAGTTTAGCCGCTACCTCATCAGGTCCACGAAGCCAAATGCGTAAATCTAATCGGCTAGCGACGGCCGTTACCAATGCCCATTACTAATTACCTGTGCACTCTGTACACTTGCAGCGCCAGCACGACGGTGTCTAACGCCCAATGGCAGCCCAAGACGACTTCGGTCGTCTACGCCCAGCCTCAGCGTCACCCGGTGCCGGTGGTCAACCGTGCGCCGACGAGGCCCATTGCCACGGCCGTCTACGCGGGCCAGCAGCAGCCTCAGCCCCAGCAGCCACAGCCGCCGCCGGCGTCGCAGCAGCCCCAGCCGCGTCTTATTAGTCCTGGCCAAGTTGGCGTGGGTCGACCTGTGCAGGCAACAGTCGTTACGGCGACGCCATCGCGGCTCATAGCCCCAGTACTGCAGGCGCAGAACAACAGCATAACGCGGTTGCCGGCGCCAACTCGACCCTCCACACCCCAGGTGGTAACGAGCATACCACAAGTGTCGCAGCCTGGCCGAGCCATTAACCAGACGATACAGGTGAGAGACGAGATCTCGAGATTTCGATTGTTAATGCGTGAAAATGAGATGTGGAATGGCGTCGTTGTAATAATTGAGCTGTTTATGAGGGTACAGGCGGCACATTTAACAGATTGTCTCATATTCCGTTACTGATGCAGGTCAGTCGGGTCATTAGTTTTCTTCAACATAATGGATTTTGTATTTATATGAGAAAATTTCGAAAATTACACACATTTCCGCCGACATTTTCGTATTTTATATATTATTCTCGTTTAATGTTTTGTTTCTATTTATTGCTATTATTCCTTCTATTTATTTAAAGGAGGTATGATAATGATAATTTTGAAAAAGTAGAAACAAATTTAAATAACGCGAAAATTCAATGTAGAAATAATTTGCAATAGCTCCACATTCCCATAAAGGGAAATCAAATTCAAAACTTATTAAAAATGAAAAATTTTACACAATTTAATGTTTCCTTAACACTTCGTGCGCAAAGCTCAATTTCGCACACGATCGAATAAAAAAAAGTATGCGCTTAATCAAGCTTCGCTCGGGCGCAAACGAGGATAAAATCACTTTATGCACGTGGTATCAAAAAATAGTGTTCGATACTCGTGAGAAAAATGATTGTCTCACACTCGTGTCAGAATCATTTTTATCGCACTAGTATCGAAAAGTACTATATTCCTTGTTCAAATTTTTTACACAAACATTGTTGACAACTTCACGCACGTCAAACTAACCATAACTTATTTTACCGAATCAACGAATTAATAAATAAATATAATAACTTGAATAACTTATGTATAACATGATATTTAAAGTAGGTTATTGCTTTTTACTTGAATTTGTTCAACGTGTATGATTATTATTCTGTTCGAGTTAAGCGATCATCGTTCGTAGACTAGTTTGTTTCTCACCATTATTTTTTTAATTTTTAACAAAATCCATTGCTTTTTTCATTATAGCCTAATCAAACGAGTCGACCTCTCGGTAGTACTCCATTAAAACACATAGCCGTATCAGCTTCGGTGATAGGGGCACCAAATAGAGTAGGAACCGTAACTTCTGTACAAACAAATGTTGGCCGACAGCTAACCATTAACACTGCCGCAGGTGCATCCCCCGGTACTGTTAGCCGCATTGTTATTCCTCAACAAGCCGTAAGTACATTTATTCATTATATAATATTTCCTGTCAATATGGCAATATTTTTCGCTCAACAAAATAAATTGCTTAGAGCTACGGTAGCTCAATCGTCTAAAGCCTCGGACTCTCGACTCGGAATGTTTGTTTACCCAAACAGTACCGAGTTCGAATCCTGGCTTCGGCGAT
>JAPYZO010010834.1:0-10479 GCA_030522905.1 Torymus flavipes
ATATCCTTACATTGAAATATTCTTTTCGAATGAAACTTTTTGATTTGTGTAGTACATTAAAATAGCTTTTTATTAAGCTAAATAGATATATATTTTAAGGGATACATTAATAGATACAATACATGAAAAATCCGGATACCCATTTCAATGTATAAGTAGCGCGGTCGATCCTCAGGCTTCTTCTATAACTTGCCTTCGGAGCGCTCCCGCGCTCCTTGATTCTGGTAAAATTGCTTCAGCCATTAATCCTTTATTATTATTATTATCACCCTACCGATCGGCCGAATCAACACTTGTATAAATGCGTTTAATATGACTATTGTAACGGGGCGAATTGATTTTGGAGCGAGAAAGTTTTTGGCAACGCCGAAAGCTTACCTTTACGCTCCCTCTCTTTTGTTCACGTTGCTCCGCAATGAATTTTTGCTCGGCAACGCTGCTCGTCAAGGACGAAGATTACCTACGTTGCGGCTCGAAATGCGCCCAGGCGAAATTACCGGTTCCATGCAGCTTGATGCAACGCCGTTCGCTCGCTGTTGCAATCGTGTAAATCAGAAGTTCCCCTAAAGGGGAAAACGCGTACGTACCCGGAGTACGGATGATCGCCGAGGAAGTCGGCGATCCCGTGTAGGCGGCGGTATCCGGGATACGATGAGGATGATGAGCGGAAGGGGAGCGAGCGAAAGTGATACCCGCGAACTCAGAAATAGACAAAATCACTCACGTTTATTATGAACTGCTGAAAAGACTCTAACAGAGCAAAGGAGTGAAATGCATCGCGGTCTTTACTCTCGCGAGGTCACACACTTTCACAAGTTGCACGCGTCGCGGATGTCGCGCTCACACACACACACACACACGTCACACAGCACGTCTCCGCAGTTCTCTACCTCGCGCGTCAAGGTGGAGTTTCGCTCACACGTGGGGCCTGCCGGCACTAACCTTTCTCGCAGTGGTTCGCAGGATCGACGAGAGTCTCTGTGACGGAGAGGGCGATCATGGAGTCGATGTTAAGCGTCGTATTCCCTCGCTTTCTCTCTCCTCGTACCTCGTAGTTGCTCGGCGATGATGCCGCGAGACTCGCAACGTCCGCGTCCCCAGGGGCTCGTGGGTACGGATAGCGAGACCGTCACGTAGATGCGCTGATTCAATGTCCCACAACATGAACCATGAACACCACACACGCGGCGAGCACTCAGAAGACACAAAAACTCTCTTTTTTCTCGAAATACTCCCGAAAATCCCTCAGCAATGGTGTGCTTTTTGTGCGCGCTTTATCAAGGCGAATAATCTTTGCGCGCGTGTCATGGCCGCTCCTTCTCAACGAGCATGCGGTCCGGCGCGATGCTCCGAAATGGTTTGCGCGCGTGACACTATCTAATAATGTTACAACTAATTTAATTCCATTTCCATGCATTACGTTCAGATAAGATAGCAGATGAACACATTTCATCAAATAAATTATTATTTATGAAATGTTTATATATAGGCACGAAATTAGATTCTCTTATTATTTAACATTGAGGAATAATAATATTACCATTAGCATCATTTAAATCACCATTTCCAACATCTATAACAAATTTTGTAAAAGTAATATCTTCATCTATAGCTCTCATGTTGTGGGTTAATTTAAATTTATAAAACGTGTTAATTCAAAAAAAGAAAAGGAAAAAGGTTCATGTAAATTATCTAGTCCGAGAGGGAGAGGAACGCCAAGAAGAATCCACATGTATTCACAGGAATTCTAACAAAGATTGATTGTCAAACAAAATAGACCTGGAAAGAAAAGAAACACTAAGGAAAAAAGAAAACGGTAAGCACTGCAAACGCTCCAGACACCAGCGATGCTGGACACCGTGACTCCTATCGGCTCGTAGTGGCGCCATCTCGATGCGAAAATCAAAATCTTTCCAAACAAAACTTGTTCCACAAAATATTACTTTTGATTGATAAATTAATTACTTCACTTCAAATACCCCGTGGTATTACAGATAATAATTGTCTAAAATCTCGGCCAAGAATGACAATTTTACAACCAAATGACAAATTATTATTCATAACATCTCTTAGAGTCCTTCGATAATAAAGGTACGGGCAAGCCCAATACTTTATGAACTGTCATTCCTCTAGGTAATAACGTTACAGCGATTCCAGTAAATGCTGTACAACAAATATTTTTATTTAAACTCTTTAATAAATTATGTAATGTTGTATAAACAAATGTTTTCCTAGAACCACCAGGACCATCAATATAAAAACATCTATAACAGTTATAATCAATAACATTTGATACTTCTAAAATCTTGTCAAAGATATTTTTTTGCTCATCGTTTAACATATTATATTGTTTATTACTTATATCTTCTAAATTAACGTGTAATTCGTTGTTATTTTCCGAGTAATTATTTACTATCACTTGAGGCATTGATGGAAAATTTGTAATATTATGACCTGCTGCTATCAACATTTTACAAATGATGGAGTAAGATAAATTATATGCTCTAGTATGATCATCATATAATCTTAAAAAATTTTCTGATAACGCATCTTTATAAGTTTCCCAAAGTTCTTCGGGATGTACAGGTTGACAGTCTATCAAAATACGAACAAATAATTGACGTATGTTCGGTGGCATCATCCAACTTACAGCTTCTTATATAGCACGACTCCATTCTTCATCATCTTCGATAAGACCTAACGCTAAGCAAGTGTCAGAAAATGTTGAATACTAAACATTATTCAATTTTCTTAAATCATCAAAATTGGTAGTACCATTACCATGTAATAGTAGTAACCTTAAATGAACTAATTCAATTTTACTTGGCTATGACTTTTACTCTGTAAAGGTTTACTCAAAATACGTAACATGCTTCAACTGGACTAACATGTCGTGTTTCTATATAACTACGAATTTTGATCATGATTAATTACCGTATCATTATCATTTTCTTCAATTGTTATATTTGCCGCTTCGTAACCTTTGTATACATATTTATATAAATATTTTACTGATTTTACATTAGATACGACTTCTACGTTTATATGACAAATAAAAATACGTAATAATCCTGGACAATACGGTACAAAAAATCTATTATCTACATTTTGATTATGTCGTATTATTTCGTTTTTTCCCTTATTATTTCTTGGTTTGTAATATGGATAACCGCCTGCTAATAATACAGTTTCTTCTTGGAAGTGTTTCGAAAAATGTTTTGAACATTTACCATCGATTATACATCTGGTATCACATTGCCGTGTTTCATATTATTAACTACAATTCGATATAATATTGGATCATCTTCAGGATCAGAAATCTCTGTAGCGATAAATTTGTCAATATCATCAATTGTCGATAATTTAGAATCATGTTTTAAAGTAACTAAAATATGTACGTGACGCAATCCCCATTTTTGAGATTGATAACTACATGAACATGAGCTGCTACTTCACCAAAATATTTTTTTCTGCCCTCCAGCCGGAAAGCGCCAACTTCCCGGCCGCTGCGCGAAACGAAGTTGTCGCTTTCCGGCGCCGTCGAGCAGAAAAATAGTACACCTCGGCTTCGCCTCGGCCGACAATTACATGTGATCTGAGACATTTCTTATTTTACTGGCCTAGGGTCGTAATATACTATCTTTAGTAATGAGTGACGATCAGAGGGCTGTTGGCCAGGCAATAAATTATCTTGGATTACATGTCATAGTAATGAATAAATCAGATTTTTCTGTGCTGTGAACTATAGCCATAGCATCTTGATAATTCTGCATCATATACCTAGGAGAACCCATGAAAGTTGATGGTCGTACAATCATTTTACCTACTTGCCTGTTTATATCGTTTGCACTATTATTTAAATGATCCATTAAACCTTGATATGATTCGATTCTTAATTGTTTTTGATTGTTCCGAATGTACTCAATTCGATCCCTCTCTACTATGACATAACTATCCACAATCCATTGTTGAAATAATCTCCGTCCTAATACAAATGTGTTAAATGTATCAGGTCTTACGCTTTTCCTATATTTAAGATAAGCACATCTTGTAACTCGACGACCCTGTTTTTCGCAATTGTCATCATTGTTGCTATTTGCCATTAAGTTTCTATTATTATATATATTGTTATTACTTCTTTTCACTATATTTCTATGCCAACCTAATGTTCCGTGAGGATAAAAAAGTGTATAAACCATTGGTTCAGCATTCAGATCCATAGAACTTATGAAACGCTACAATTGTGTATTTTTATTACGTATTGTTACATATGACTCAGGAATATTACCATCTGCTCCAGTAACAAATACAGTAGCGACCTCATTTGCTCTCTAAATTATACCTGTTTTGATCATAGCCACGTTTGAAAGAAAATAATAATTGTAGTTCAGGTTCAGTACTTCATCCCAATAATTCTCGTTGACGATCAATTTCTTCTTTCATCATTTCGTATGATTTTGCAAATATATTACATTCTCGCAGCGTTTCCCTTCTTAAAAAAGTGATGAGCAGCCATGTTGAAGCACCCAAAGGGTCGAATAATCATATTAAGATTGTGATTTTGAACTTGGAGTAGTATAAAAATGATTAAGTTCTGGCTTTGAAAAAATACATACATAAATTAAAACTAAAACGTAATGAAGATAGCATACAAACCTCAAAATAAAAAAGGACGCGCGAAGCGCGTTTGAATATCGCTAGTGTTATAAATTCACCATAATTTCTCTATCAGTTCCTAAATTTACTTCCATTCTGTAATCTACAGATTTTTGAGGATTAAAAAAAAAGGTATGTCGAGCTGCAGCGAGCGACGCGCTGCTATCTCTAGCGCTATCTGCTGTGAGCATGCAAAGAGAGGGGATAGAAGAATCTATCTAAGTGCTCATGGTGGCGGTAAATAGCAGCTTAGTAGGCTATTGCGTGTATTATATATATATATATAGATCGTGTATATATATATATATCGAAAATAACCTCAAAAATACAAAAAAGTATTTAAATAAATATAAATTCACTTTTTGACACTTGTCTTCACAAAATAATGTTATATTCATACAGCTACATATATTATACAAATAACATAATGATCTTTGTTTGGAGTTACGTTGTTATATCGTTTATTTTATAACTTCCCATATAAGCTAATGCTAAATTTTCCAACTTTATTGACAATTCACGCCACCAGGTATCGCACCCAGGGGACGCTACGAGTTATGCTCATAGCGAACACGCTGATGAAGTAGCACCTCGCATGTGGCGCAAGGAAGCGTCATAGTTTAAGTTGAATAAACCAGTCTTTCTTTTTTGTCTAATTAATGGGCTTTTATTTAACCATCCTCACCTCAATATGGTGCCAGAGCGTGGTTGATTAGCCACGAGGTGAGTAGTGATTTTCCTTATTTTTTTCATTGGCTTGCGAGTGAATGGAAAAATAATTAAAGTGTCGCAGTTGTGAGTATAGTGAGAAAGCTACATGAAAAAGAAATCGAAGGTGGAAATTGAGCAAAGAGAAAAGTCCGAACACGAAGGTACCTTCGAGACATCTATTGAAGAAGACACGACCCCGAAGGTCAAGCAAGAAGAAGATTCCGAACACGAAGGAACCTTCGAGAACGCAGAAGACGAAATGGAGAAAAAGAAATCATGATACCGGTGTTTGATGGAGAAGACTAAAGTATGTGGATGAAAAGAATTATGATGCGCCTGAAGTTAAAAAATGTGACATAGTGATAACCAGAACAAGAGTTACTGCAGAAACAGATTACTGGGAAGAAAATGATCTGAAGGCCATAATAAACTGGATTTACAGTGCTAATTCTAACGAACAATTGGAGTTTGTATGTGAAGAAGATAGGGCGTATAAAATAATAAATAAATTGGACAATACGTATTTAAAGAGTCTACTGCACTACAAATTGTGTGCAGAAAAAAATTAGAGGAAATAAGACTAGAAAAGTATAATAATACGACAACATTTTTCAGTGAATTTGAGAAATCAGTGAATGACTTAAAAGGCGCAGGTGCAAAAATAAATGAAAATGAAAAACTAAATTACATATAAAATTCGTTGCCGAGCCAGTACAGTTACTTTGGCGATTTAATAGATACATTAAGGCGGCTAGACACCTTTATTTAAATAAAAAAGTCATATTTTAAAACATAAATGCAAACTAATTATTTCTCACTTTTCACACATAAAAGGAGGTATGTTTACCTCTGTGTAGACCTTGATATGGCACCTTTATATGGTCCAGAATCATATTCATCGTTGAAACAAGTTTTTTCACTGTCCGTTAAATTTCAAATTTTCCTGCGGGTGGATTAACTTCATAATTGAACTAAAGTACTCCTGAATAGCATAATTCCCATATTAGTGTAGGGATTTAGGATTGAATGTAAAAAAAAATTTTACATCAGAAAAATGTTGAAAAAATAGAAAAAATCAAGAAAAATTCTTGAAAAACAGAACAAATTTTTTTTTTCTCATCGGATTAATAATCCCTACACTCATATGGGAATTACACTATTCAGAAGTAATTTAGTTCAAATCTGGAGTCAATTCATCCGCAGGAAAATTTGAAATCCAACGGACAGTCAAAAAACTTGTTTCATCAATGAATATGGTTCTGGACCATATAAAGGACCCATATACCATGGTATGCGCTGAGGTAACTATACCCCTTCTTATGTGTAAAAAGTGGAAAATAATTAGTTTATATTTATGTTTTAAAATATGACCTTTTTATTTTAGAAAAGAAAGGTGTTTAGCCCCCTTAAAAGGAGAAGATCAAACAGCATTGTATGTGAAAAATAAAATCCAAATTGCTGAAATGAAAAATAATAGGGAGCATAGTGAACAGAGATCAAATGTATTCGCTGCAAAAAAAGGATCAGAAGGGAAGCTGTTTCAAATGCAGAAGAAGCGGGAATTTCGCACGAGAATGCCAAAATGGAGGACAAGCAGGACAAAGCGGCACAACATGGCGAGGCTCACCACGTGGCCGCGGCCGAGGCAAGGCAGGAAAAAGCAACTGCAGCACAGGGCTTGGAAACTTTCGCTAGCAAGGAGTTAGCACAAGTGAGCAGAGCGGCAAAGGTGCGAGCGCATAGATAGCTACGGCGCATGCGGCGCCGACTAACTACAGTCAAGGTAGGCTAGGTAATAAAATATAGTGGTTACTGGATAGCGGATGTACAGACCACATAATTAATAGTGAAGACTATTTTGATAAATGTATTGATCTTAAAGATCCGTTAAATATATACTTAGGTGACGCAACAGATACATAAAAGCAACGGAAATTGGAAATGTAGTTAGCTATTTTGATACTGTTGATAAACAGAATTAAGTAAATATGAGTAATGTCTCTTATGCCGAAAAAATGAATACAAACTTAATAAGTTTTGGGAAATTAACAGACAACAATACGATTATTTCAAAGGGAAATATAGCAAAGATAATAGATAAAAATAATGAATTAATAGCTATATCATACGAAGAAAATCGAACTAATAAAATAAAGAGTATTTTCAAACATAGAGAGAATTTTGCCGACTAAACACATCGACTGTAGCAATAATAATATGAGTTTCAAAGAGCGATGTCACAAAGTGTTAGGATACGTAAATTTTAGATACTTGAATACGATATGTAAACAACAGTTTTTATCGGGCATTCCAAATAAATTTGAATCAGAATTTATGAAAAGTAAGACATGTATTGACAATAAGATGCATAACATGCCATTTAGTAACGATAGAATAAAAGCTAAAGATATTTTGGAAATTATACATACTGATGTATGTTGTAGTTTTAAAACGGCTGGCTCAAACGGAGAAAAATATTTTGTTTCATTTATTGACGATTACAGTAAAATTGCTAAAGTTTATTGCATAAAATCTAAAGAAATCTAAAGTATTTAATTGCCTAGTTCAATTTATTAATGAAACTGAAAATTTAACGGGAAAAAGAGTAAAAATATTGAGATGTGATAACGAGAAAGAATATTGAAATAATCGCTTTTATAAATTTGCCAAAGAAAAAGATATTATTTTGAATAATTGCCCAGCATATATACATGAGTTAAACGGTACCACAAAACGATTTCATAGAACGGTGATGTATATCGCGCGTTGTTTACTAGCAGAGGCATAAGTACATAAAAAATATTGGCCTCAAATAGTATATGCGGTGACCTACTTGAAAAACCGTACGTTAGCAAATACGATAGAAAGAAAAACTCCTTTTGAGATTTTCTTTAAACGAAAACCGAGAGTAGAAAATTTATGTCTATAAAGAAGTAAAGTTCTTGTAAGAAAACCGGAACAAAAAAGAATTTCTAAATGGGATGAAAAGGCAGATATGGAAATTATATTAGGATATAGTAATGTAGGCTATAGAGTCCCATTAAATAATAAAATGATAGTTGCTAGGCATGTAGATATCGTAAAGGATAACGTAAAATGTATAGGACTAGATGACTGTAGTAGAGTCAAAATATCCATTTTTCTCTACTTCGGCTAGCGAGTCAAGTCGAGAAAAAGAAACCGATAGTGATGATCATTTAATCGATGATAATGTTTTTCAAAGCGTGGATGAGATTGATGAACATGAACGAAAGGTAGAAAATAAGGAAAATTTAGAACTATTAGAAATCCCACGTAGATCTACACGTGACAGAAAAAGCCCAATAAGATATCCAGAGAATATTTCGAATAATTTTATGTAAATTACTGCAGGGTACTCCATATACATATATGGAAGCGATGAGTAGTGATGATAGTGAAAGCTGGATAAAAGCTATGGATGAAGAAATAGAAAGTTTGAATGAAAATAAAACATGAGAAGGAGTTGAAAAGATAACAAATGAAAAGGAACTAGATATAAAATGGGTTTATAGTGAGAAATCTGATGATACACATAAAGCGAGATTAGTTTTAAGAGGATTTCAACATATACGCTCCAGTAGCAAAAATGCAAACGTTAAAAATTTTGTTATCCTTTTTGGTCAGTTTGGTCTAAGTATAGAACAGATGGATGTAGTAACTACTTTTTTAAATGGTGAAGTAAGCTCGGAGGTATATGGCAGTCAACCAAATCAACATTTTTTATCGTTCAAAAAGCAAATTAAAGCTCTTTCTTTTTAGTTTTATTTTTTTTTTAAACTTGTGTAGGACGTTTCTGGGCTAAATAGCAGAGGTTTAAAGTGGAGGGAACTCATGTTTTAGAACACCCAAAGAATCGAAAAAATGCTGTGTGGTAGGTGTGCCCGAAAAAATATTTTTTTTTATTTTTTGGACCCCATTTTCACGTCTTTTTTGGTAGAATTGCACATACGTAAGAAGGCGTGTTGAAAATAGTATACGCGCTATATTTCACCCCGTTATAATATAAATGAGGCGTTTTCATGTCAACTGCCCCAGCGCGGCCCGCGAGCGCCAAATCGTGCGTGCTATATCTAGCTCATATTTACTATACTAAAACGTACTTAAAAATTTTTATGATAAGCATTTCCGACGTCTTTTTTCCTCAGCTTTCCAATGGTATAGGTAGTTTTCCCGAAATTTTCCATTTTCACCTTCAAAAAGTACAAAACGTGTTATATCTTAAAAAGTATATTTCTAATATTTTTTTTTACCCTCTAGATCGAAAGCTGAGCATTTTGTACGTAGAAAAGGATATTTTCCAAAGAGTACCCGAGATGTTTTCTGCGAGAAATAGAATGCGATAGAGTAGACAAACCGCCTTTCCTCCGCGGGGCACAGCACGCGGACTGCACCCGTCTCGTTGCCTATAATAATAACCTTTTATAATCTGTAATTTTTTACCTGTTTTTCTGGATTCTTAATAATGCACGGAGTAATATTTTATTAATTATCTTATAAAAGAATAAATTAAAAATATTACTTATGTCGACTGTAATTTACCATCCACTGATAAGAATTTTTCCATAAGTCTTACAGTCTTATAAATTAAATTAATTAAAACAAGGGCAATCTGACTGCCATTAATATTAATTAATTTAATTTATAAGACTGTAAGACCGATGGAAAAATTCTTATCAGTGGATGAAGAATAAAATTTCAAAATTAACTGCAATATAGTAACTCTTGTACTAACTTTTTTTTCAGTGTAGATAATTTTTTTGTTTTTTTCTTACGTGTTATATCTCGAAAATATCGTTTCCTACTGTAACGGGGTAAATTTACCGGGATGAGCGCTTATCACAAAGCGGAGTTGCCGATGAACGGCGCAGCAAATGTAAGGCGTGAGCACTGGCTCGTGCCAACCCACGGCGATCGACTGCTCGTCACCCGACACCGTGGCTCGCCGTTGGCTGCTTTCAGTAGCAGCCGCACTTACCGTCCTTACATCACGCGACTAATTATTAATTGTTTAAGCGTCACTCTATATGCCTTACTGTTGTTAATTATATATATATAGAAATATTGTATGTCCGACCGCTCTCTCTTCATACT
>JAPYZO010010835.1:0-16429 GCA_030522905.1 Torymus flavipes
ATGACTTTCTATTAATACAGTGATTCACTAACTCTACAACATGAAGAACAATACCCTTTCTATTTAGATCATAACGGACATTTAAATAAAATCATGTCATAAACTAATCAGCCCATTCATAATTCCAAACCCACGAAATCTTTTCTCCGCACCTCATTCACCGCCAACCACTCAAAAACCACACAATAACGACCCATCGATGCTCAAAGAGCCCCCCAAAAAATTCGAAAAAACCACAACAAGCCGAGTGAAAAAAAAGCAGCGAAACCGTGAAATCGCCAGCGCGAGCATTCTCAATCACTTAGCAAAACTGCTCAGAGAGAGAGAGAGAGAATCGCCGGACGCACGCGCGCGACGCCCATGGCAGTCGCACACACTCACCGCGGATCAAAGCGAGCCCCCCATCATTTCGAGCTCGCCGGCGGCTTTTTGTGTGTCACTCGGTCTCTCTCTCTCTCTTGCATGTGTGTTGCGTGTGTACATGCAGCAGCAGCAGCGCGGGTCGCGTGCCGTCGGACTGGATATTTTTCCCTCCCTCTCTCACTTTGACGCGGCGGACAGGTTGCTGGTCGGGTCCGGCCGGCGCATACCTACACACACACACACACTATCGCAGGTGCACCTTCCGGTGTATATACAGGACCCTCTTTTTTTCTCTCTTTCTTTCTCGGTCCCCTCGTTCGCGCGGGGCCTTTTCGGTGCGTATATACGCACACCATGTGTGTACATGTATATAAATGCGGAGCGTGACGCAATCGATTCCGAGATTTTTCGGAATCCGACCGTTTTTTCGCTCGACCGAGCTGCGTGTGTGACACGGCTGGTTTCACAAGTGCCACCTTACACGCCTGATGTGTATTAGCTGCGCCGTCGGTGCGCGTTTGAGCTCTCAAAAGTGTCGGGTTGCGCGAATGGTAATGAATTTTTTTTTTCTTTGCTTGAAATTTCTCTCGATTGACGAGATCGAATGATGAGGTTTGACGGGGGCTGCTGAAATTTTTAGAAAAACGGTTCTCTGAAATATATGAAATATGTCTTGATTAAACTTTACGGAATGTTGGAGAAGAGGTAAGGCAATGAAGTATCCGTATGGAAACTTAATTTAAATGTTAATGAAAATATCGTATACATTTCGCGCGAAGGAAGAGTATTTTAAGGTATCTCTCTTGCAATGAATACACCGCCACACGGGGCTGGAAAGAACGCATCCATAAACAGGCGTCTGCGCTTTTTTGTGAGAAACTGCAGATTAAAAACTTTACACAGGCTAATAAAGTATAAGAGCTATAATACACCGAAGGGTAAATATTTGTTATTTTGAAGTATACTTAAGGAGGAATTCAAAAGTAAAACCGGTAAACAGCAGCTATATACACATACACATACACACACACAGCGGAATAAATCTCGTACAATAAAAACCCTTTTCTCTCGCTCCTAAGCTTTATACGAAGGCGGCTCTAAAGAACCGCAGAAACAATACGGCCGGCCGGGGCAGCGGAGATTTAAATTTAGCCGCAGCGACAGCCCTCCAGTGGTTTTTCACTATAATATACACGGGAAAAACAATAAAAACTCGCTTGCGTTTTTCGGAAAGCGCCTACCGAAGAGGAATGTGAAGGTGTAAAGAGAGAGAGGAGAAGATGCGAGAGCTTCTGCGCGCAGGTAGGCTCGTAAACGCTTGAAAATCGAAGCTCCGGCAAAGAAGCACGCGCAGTAACGGAAGGAAGAGCGAGAGAGAGTGAGACGGAAGAAGCGAGAGCAGGATAAGAGAGCGTGCACACAGGTGCTTATAAACATAAAATTTACTGGCGCTGCTGCAGCGCGCTCCCCGTGTAAAATGATTTTATTGCGTCTTCTCTCCTCTGCGGCCTGAGTGCGAGAGAGTTTCCGACAGGTTCGTTCGTGGAAACGCGAGGCAATAAAACGATTAAAGATTTTTGCTCCGGCCGTGGAAAGAGCCAGCTCGAGTATATATATACGCTCTTGCCGCGAGGCGTCTTACTTGCGGGGCAATGTGGAGCATTGTTGTCGAGTGCGCGAATTTCGAAAATTCCGATTACTCTTTGGCTTACGTAAGGAGCCGGGAGCGGGATGAGGTTAAAAGTTTTCTCGGTATAGGGCAATTTTTAATTTTTATGTGGTCGCTCGAAGGCCGGTAGGGTGTAAATACACACTTACAAATGTTTACTTACGCCATCACAGCGAAAACAATGCGTCGTAACGATGTTCATATTTACACGGACTGTATATTTATCAGCGGGAATGGTATTTTTTTTCAGGGCTATATAGAAAATCTGTTTTCGTGCTGATGGTTTTAAGTATAAGGGGGTTGGTAGTTCCGGTTCGAGATTTTCGAAAAATGTCCGAGGAATGGCAAAAATGTTGAAGTTCTTAGAAACAATATAGTTTTTATCTGATTTATCAAAAAATTAAAATTTTCCAAGACTGAACAAGCCAAATTGAATGTCAAAGTCAAATAATCCTATAGAATATAACTTGCCCCATTAGTCTTTCGGGTATAAAAATGAATGCACATACATATATGCAAAATTACAATCTTCACTCTTTTTTATCCCTCTGACATTATCGTTCAATTTAAAAATACCTAACTATAGTAATAAAGGATTAGTTGAGAAAAATTTAGAATGAAAAGAATAAATAATAATGAAAAAGATTCTTTTGTTCAAACGCACAACAATTCATTACGAAGTTTCATAGATTTATTTAAATTTATTTAGTCACAGTCACCCATCATTTAAGATTTATCAACTGTAAAATAATTCAAATCAACTTTGAATACGTTACGCAAAACATCATTTAAATTAATTACGACATTAGGCACTAATTTGGCATTACAAGCGTATAAAAGAGGGCAAAAGGATTTAGTCTCTGCTCTGCGCTAGTTCGCTGGTGCACGTCGAATGCGCGCACGCGATAAGCTTTCGGGCAATTCGGTTTACCTAGGAACGTTTGGCGTTCGAATTTCTCAGCTCCCTCTCTCTCTACTCGTGCGCGCCAGCACAGCTCCCTCGTGCAGTTCGTTTGCGCGCGCGCGCCTTCGATCGTGAATCAAATCGCATTAGCCTCGCAGATGCATATTCATGGGAAACGTATGTCGGATTTTCGTGGCGCGGCGCACAGCGTGGCGGCAGCCGGCGTTTATGATGGAAAGGGTTCTCTCTCTCTCTCTCGCGCGCGCACACGGGGCTGCATTTATCACGGGACCGAGTGACCTCGCGCGCGCACGCGCTCTTCTCACTATAGGTATGGTGTACGAGAATGTGTGTATATACTTTGCGCGAGAGCGTATTATGAGGATTCGCTTTCTCGCTTGCGTCTGTATGTGTATGTACATGTAGGTATGTGTATATGGTAAGCGCTCTCAATCGGCCTTAACTACGGTAAACGTAAACTGAATTGCCGGCAGACGAGTGTATTAAATTTAGCGCGCGCGCCGTGTTTTCGAGGCGCAGCTGATTTTTGAGAGAGAGAGAGAGAATGTCGAGATTTAGTTACATTGAATGCGAATAAGTAGTGGTTGACATCATTGCGTATACTGTATGTAGTTTAATGATTGCTGACTTAATGTCAAATTATCGTTACGACAAAATTAACGAAATTATTCTTATTAACATTTTGGAGTCGTTTCTACTTTAATTACGTATATTATATAATTATTTGTAGTAAAAGTTCATATGGATGTTTCGACATAACACGAAAATATAATTTTCATATATTACGAAAATTTATACATTATAGTTATTTTGCACTAACGTTATATTAGTCGACAAATTTAATAATCTCGTTTGTTGATATATTCTGCCCACGTATAAATATTATATGTCGTGTGGATACTTGTGCAATACAAACTTAAATTGGTATTTTTTGCCTTCTGATACGGGGAGCTTGAACACGTCCGATGACCAGATAATAACACATCTTGACGTTTCTCGAATCAGCGAGTCGGAAAAATCGATTTCCGGGTTGTGTTCAAATGTCTTCATGTATATTATGTATGTGAATCGGATCTAATATACCTAAAGGATAAACCCACGGCTAAATAATTTCAGGCGCATATTTGCCAAGCCAATCTCGCATCTCTTTGTTTTGCTTATGCAAAATAATTATATAATACAGCGCAATGTATTAAAATCTTATACAGAATTATACTTTGATGTCTCTGTATGGAATCTTGTACTATAAGAATATACAGAGAAAAAAACGTTATGAGCTTAATGCACAAAATTAATATAATTAAAGAATTTTTGGTAAGCAAGAAAAATGTTTCTATTTACAATAAAAATATAATACTTATTGTAACTGTTTAGTAACATCCAATAGCAGTAAAATAACTAGGAATACGACCAAATAGTTGGAGAATCATTTACTTTTCTTTTTTGAATTACAAAATGCATGTAGACGAAAATAAATTTTTTAAGCATCATATAACATTGCAATGTTTGGACATATACGGAGCTAATATGAGATTTTTTATTTCATTTTGAAGTTGTTAACAATAACTTTTGATTCGATCATGTATTTTTACGAGTTTTTTCCGAGTTAAAACTTGAAAGAGTTCGATTTTGATTGCATAAACCTCATGTTTTTTGAGCCTTTGACCCTTTTTAGTTTTACTAAATAAGTGTACTATTTAGAAAATGTGGTGATTGCAATACACGATTTTATTATTTACACAATTATAGTCAAGATTATTGAAAAAGGTAGGAAGAAATTTTCGAACTTCTTGACCCACCCCTAAAAATAACATACCCTCGGTAAATTAGTAATTTCTACATAAACTGTTATATTTTCTTTTCAGGTAACAATCTATATTACATTTATTTTGTATATTATAACCCAGCTGATTCTTTTAAAACTACCCAGACACATTTCGATTAACATCCAAATACCAAACCCAGCCCCCAAAATATTATTATACCCGCCCTTAAAAAACATTTTTTCCATCAACACTACAACCCTCTCATCCTCACGTACGTATACGTCTACGATGATGTTTCGCACGAGTTGCAAACGGCGCGCAGTCTCACCTCTCTCCTTCGAAAACGAAAACAAAATGATTTACGTCTTATTCTTGGCAGTCGCGTTCGCTCGCTCGCGCGCTCCTCGCGGACGAGAAGAAAAGAAAATTTACGATGACAATACTTTTCTTCTTCCTCTCTCTCTCTTTCTGCCGAACGAATGAACGCGTGCGCGCGCCTTACCCCGGAGGCGAATCTGCATTTGAATGCCGCGCACGAATTGCGCGCGAGCGTTATGTACGATGTTCGACTGCGCGAAATCGCATAACCCCTTTGCGAGAGCAAGCGAGCGCAGGAATAATCCGTCGCGTCACATAATGTACTCGTATAACCGACGAGGATGGATGCGCGAGCAAGTGGTAAGTGCGCGTGTAGTTATAGGAAGAGCGCAGGCGACGGGAAAAAGGTATGCGCGTATATGGGAGAGTTGTTTTACGATTGGTATAATTAAATTAAGAATGTCTGCTTGTCGGGTTGTGTACTTTAACTGGTTGGTGATTAAATGCGGTAATTGATGCAGCAAAAATTGTTTAGTCCACGATTCTAACACTTATTTTTTTTCATTCGTTCTTTTTAAATTTACTGTTCACTGTTCTATTCAGCAGACATAACGACTACGGAAAGTTCATCGTTAACTCGTGTGTAGAGAGAAGAGTTGGAAACCGTCTTGAGCACGTTTTTATTTCGAGTCGCAGCTCCTTCGGTTGGCGCACTGTCTTATAATCTCCGAACTGTATTCCCCATCAGAGAGAACACACAAATGGCACCGGCTGGCGAGCGCCTCTGAATAACTATATGCGGATGTTTCTAATGCGGGGCTTATGTATATGTAAAGTAATTTCATATAGACTTATTTAGTCTTTCGGAGGTATGCGGGTCTTCACCTGCAGTCACTTTATTATTAGTGCTTTGGAGTCAGGTTCTTCAGACATTATTGTTTATATTGAGAATATTAAGTACTAAAGTACTGTGTTTCGTGAAATTGAAGGTTTCTGCAGTGCGTATGGCCAGTAATTGATAGTGTAACAATTTTGTGGACAAATTAATGGAATAATGGAAAGTAATGAAAATTAATTTAAATCTTGAGATGCAACAGAAGCATGACCTGCAGAAAGTAAGGAACCAATAGATGAGCAGGAACTAATTAGATAAGTCACGTTTATTCAACCGATAAAACTTTTCAAAGCTTACTTAGTATTTAAAAAAGAAAACTTTGGCATCTACTGCGATAATAAACATGGGTTTTGAAATAATAACATTTTCCAAATTTTAAAGTGAGGAACAACAACGAGGAAGAGCGAAAGACAGCAATGGAGTGAGCGAGAGCTGCGCTGAAGAGGATTTTGAACCCTAGTATATATGCACCGCTGGGGACCCCCCAGCGGCTACCTGCGAAATTCGCCTAGTCTTCGTGCGCATAAGAACGGAACAGATTTGGGAGCGAGCGAGAGGAGGAGGTGGATGAGAGGAGAAGCGAAGAGAAGAGCAAACTCAGCTTGCAGTAATACGCTAATGCGATTATCTATGGTCAAGACTGCGCATAGTAATTTTCTTGGATATGCCAAATGAAGCATAAATATTCGTTCGGTCAAAACGTGACGTTTCGAGATCTTCGATCATTATGGGAAATATGAGATGGAGATGCGTAGGTTTGGCAAAAAGTATAAGTGCTGGATTGATGTGATCGTTGATTGTTGATAAATTTGTAATTATAATGTTATTTGTGGAGCATTTGGTCATTTGGATTGATACTAAAGGTAAAGTTGACGAGTTTTGTACTCAAAGAGTAAACGATCTGTCAAATACTATTATGATATAATCGTTTATGCAATCCCAGGTAATATTATAAGGGATGGATACAAAGTTCTGTAAATAAAAGACAGGTAAATCAGCCTCTCAACCTTACTCAATGTGCCACTTGTTCCACCTATACCTGCGGGCCTATAGATAGTTCTTGATGCCTTCAAAACTAAATAAAGGTGCCATACCTAAGATCCACATGTTAGCCACATGCAGATTCAGTATCGCTAATTTGTCAGGTCTTTACAAGTTCATTAGTTTACTGGTTCAGTGACGAAGGTTACCTCGATCATTGTTCCAGGGAGTTCTCTTGCAGGTGAACTTCCGAGTCTTGGACATCATTTTATCTTGCTAACTACTTTGTAATTAGCTTGTGCATTCCTTCCCAATTTGGACGAATGATCGCTCATTAGTTTAACTATCGTTAAATAATAGGACATTGATATTGTAACTTGTATTTTTCTATTTGAATTATATCGATTGTCATGAAAAGAAAAATTTTTTATCGTAAATTATGAAGTAAACATTCACCATGATGGAGCAACATATTTACTGAACAATTCAATTGAGAACTACTCTTATTTGGTATAATGCATAATCATTTTAAATTAAAATAATATAAACTTAACAAAATTATCTTCTAACCAACTGCAGTAAACATCGTACGTGTATGTAAACCATTTGTCAACGAAGTTTAGAGACATCTATATATCCAAGAAGAAGACGGCCCGTAGCGCAGGTGCTCCCCTATATTAGAGTTAAAAATCTCCGGAATCTGCATAGTCACAGAACTTTGACGAATCCTGCACCTGAGCCATCATTTGCAACGCACGTAGGACCACGTCTCCAACCAAGTCGTGTGATCTGGCCATAGTTTGTGTTTGAAAAATTAATCGACATCTAGCTCGTAAATCTCGGCGAAGGAGAGCAAGCGATGCACATAGCCGATTTCCATCGGCGCGTGCAGATACACAAGCGCGATACTTACTTAGTTTCGTTCGTTCGGTTGCTTACATTCCTCAGGGAGCCGTCGCCGCTTTTCTAGAGAGTTGGTCGTAAGTCATTAGGAACGGAAGCCCGCCTGCTGGGCCTACGAACAATGACAGGATTTCGAGACATTCGAGTTGAGGTATTTACAACCTCTATACCGGGGGCATGCCCGTCTTCCTATTTTTCTTCTCTCTTTCTCTCTCATCTCTTCTCCAAAATCCCCCCCTCCTGCTTAAGGTAGTTTATCACCTCTCCTACGCGAAAGACGTTGCGATTATACCTTTTTGAAATTCATCATCAATGGATTAGAGGCGCCGTGTCTAACGTCGCTGGATTTTCTAAGTGCACGCAGGTGTTATCCAGTTTTGCTACGTGTTTACGCATGGGAAAGTCAAAAGTTGTGACGGGGTAATACAGTCAAAATTCTGATGGTAACTGCGGTGGATTACGCAGGTGCATACATTCTGTGAGATGCTTTAGGAGAAAAATACGAATATAAACTTCCAATTTTTCTGCATTCATGATTTGTCAGTTTTTTTTTTTAAATTATTCATAATCCTCGATGCCATCACTACAGAACACCCATCAAACCCATCAATCTCAATAAACTCGACAGATATCATAGCACGCGTCATAACCTTTACATAAGCTGGCAAATCTTTTAGAGTCAACGAGATATATTCCTCGGAAAAAGTGAAAGGACCGGGTTGGGCTAAAGGCGCGCACCCAATACCGAACTTCAACCCCGACACACTTTTTCTCTCTTCCCCGTGCTCCCGTTTTTTCGCATCGGCGTGTATTTGCACTCCCGTCTCCTCCTCTCTTTCCCTCTGCGCAGGGTATAGGTACACCGCAGAGATTATCGCGGCAGATCCGGGCGGCACCCACTACTGCACTCTCGCCGATCTAGCGCGGGGGTCGGAGACAGAGAGGGAATTCGGAGTAGCGGACTACGGTCCGCGTGTGTAGGGTTGCTAATGAAGCTCCTGGCCTAATGAATCCGTTGCGCGAGCAAGAGAGGGAGATTCGTTGTAGATAGCGGCGGAGGCGCGTACTCTGATGGATATTCTTCGGCGAGAGGAAACTTTTCTGCTCGCTGCTGCTGCGCTCGCACTTTCTCTGTTTAGCGCGCGGGCGGTTATCGCCGGCTAAAGGATTTTCCACTTCCTTGGTATACACCCCTCAGTTGTGGTTTCACTTTTAACGGCTAGATTTCGGGGAGTGTAGGCGGGACGAGAACGACTTCTTATGTACGGCGCTTTAAAGAATGGGGGAAGGTTCTGGGAAATCTTAGATGGTTGCGTGGGTTGAAAAATTTGCCGGTGTGTGTAATAGGTGAGGGGACGATGATTAATGTTGCTGTTTTTCTGTTAATATGTGGAGGAAAAATGAAGGGCAATAAGTCGCGTTGGAGATTGATATTACGAGCTTCGTATTGAAGTTCAAAGTTATGATTTCACTTGTTGCTATATGCGGTATTCTGCATTTGCTTTATATGGTTTTGTAATTCGTTTTTAGAGATTTCGTAATTTTAGTCGAAAAATGTTACTTGCGGTTGGGTGTGAACCATTATATTAATTTCCCATAATACAAAACAGGTGAAACGTAATCAAATAAGTTTTTGCTTGCGGCTCTTTCATATAACTTCGTTATTATCCTCTCATACTCCGCACACCAAGATTTTCATTAACTATAAAATCAAAGAATATAACACCGACGAAGAAATATATTATAAGCTTATTTCTTTTTTTTTGTTTGAGCGAATACAAGATTATACCGCTAATAAAACTCTCTCATATAGGTAGAAATTCTCTCACAACTTCATTAAAAGAGAAAATGCCTCACTCGAAAGCACTTACCTTCGAAAGAAGCGAAAAAGTCGGGGAAAAAAGACGACGCCGCGAGGGGGCAAAGAAGAAGGAGGAGGAGTACAGAGGGGGGAGAGAGTGGCGAAGAAGAAGCCTTCCGCGCCAAAGCTCCTTTTATTGTGCATTTAAAGGGCCGCCTCTCTCGTCCATCTTCCGTAATTTCTCGATATTCAATTTCCCCGAGGGAGAGAACGAACGATGGAGAGAGTGGAGGAATACACAGAGACCGAGTGACGCGCTACACTAGCGTGCGCGTGCGCGAGAGAGCCTATTTAAAAAAGTCATTCTATTCAATTACACGGCGTATATGCGCTCGCGCACACTCAGATGAAAGACTGTCTCGAGCGAATTTGCAGCGAGCGCGCGATCGGCGAAATAATGAGAGAATGCGCCGTACGTTCTGGCAACCGGATAAGAGAGACAGAGACACGACTCGGAGTTCTCTCTGTCCGCGCGCTTCTCCTGTTATTTGCCGAGCGATTTCAGACTCTCTTTCGCCAGAGCCTATCCCGTCGAAAAACTCCTTTGACCACCGCCTCCGCGAGGAGAGCGAGCAAGCAAGCGCGACGAGAGGGAGATTGCCGCGCGGCCTTTCGGCTGTGTAATTACCGAAAATCGAGCAAGAAAACCGAGAAAGCCCATCAGCACGCCGCGCGTCTTCTCTCTCTCTCTCTCTCTCTCTCTCTCTCTCTCTCTCTCTCTCTTCGTTCCCCCTTCTTTCTTTCGTTTCTGCAATTTTGGCTGCGCGCTGGGTGCACTGACATCGCAAGTGCGTATACTACGTTCGCGCCTCGCGCGTGTGCCGTCGTCGTGAGAGTCATTTGCTCTCTCTTGGCCAAAGTGTCTTTTAAAGCTCGCCCAAGAGAGAGAGAGAGAGAGAGAGAGAGAAAGGGTGATGCTGGCGCGAGAGAGTATACTTATTTTTTCAAAACGGCAGAGCAATTTATACGCGGCTGAAAAAAAATGATTGCGCGTGGCCGCGAGGAGGGCCTAATAAGGATTTTCAGAGAGACGGGAGGAGAGAGAGAGGGAGGTGGAGAAATTGATTACGCACCGTGGGGCGCGGCAAAAAAGTGTTGGTATAGCCAAGTATGATTATTTCGTCGGAATAACAGACATCGGCTTATCAATTTAGTTGTTTTTTGAGCATTGTATGAATATGAGGCCAGCGTGCGGGGAATATGGGAAGCTGTAACTGTTAAGATTATACAATGATGGTATAAGATAGAATTTAGAAGAATACAAGGTGAAATAAAAATCTGTAGTAGCAGCTTATATACCCACGACATATTTAATTCACATAGTGCCCATCCATCTCTAGTAATCAATCGACTCTCCACCTATAAATACTTGAAAAATCCAATTCGCGTCGCATATGTTCGCAGGCGTGCGGGGTTCCGCTAATCAAAGAGGACCACTTCAAAGTCTCATTGCTGGGTAATGCGCTCTGCGAGCCGGAGAAAATCTTGATAGACAAAGTCTATTAAGCACATATGCGCGCAAGGGAGGCTATGTCGACATCCAGCATCCATAAAGTATAGACGAATCTCGGCGTTTCGCCAATCAATGAGCGCGTGCGGGGGGTGGGAAACTACTGCGGGCGCACTACTACTACTACCTACTACTAGCTGGCACAGGGACGCTATATATGTCTCAGCTTGAAATCGATGAGAGAGAGAAGCTGAGCGGTCCCCGCGTGCTCCGCGGCGAATAAACTATGCACTCCACGGAGGGAGAGAGAGAGGAACCACGCCAGATTAAATTCCAAGGCGATTATGCTCGGAATATGCGATTCCTCCGCGCAGCGCGCCGCTCGCTCTCGATTGCTCTTTACGAATTGATGGCCTTCCGACTCATTGCATTTAATTTGCCTCCCCCCTCGCTCGGATCTCTCTCTCTCTCTCTCTCTCGACTCTACCTTCTTGTGCAACTGTAAATATTTTCGCGGGGCGGAATCGAATTTCATAAAATAGGAGCGCTGTTTGAATTTGTAATTGTATACATGTTTGGCGATTAATTGATGATGCGAGGAAGAGAGGATATTAGTACATAGTGTTGTTGTTTTCTTTTTTGTAGGAAGTGTTGTGGATTGTTATACATTGTGTCAAAAGTTGAATAAATGTTTTCTGAAATATTTTTTAACATGAAAGTATGAATGGCAGCTGCGAGAGAGTTATATTTTCGTAAACAGTATAAGTATCTAAAGTGATGACTACAAATATTAAAATATCTATGAAATTTCAAACACTATAAATTTAAGATAATTTTTTCTATTACCGTGAAAACGAAAATACTCAGAAAAAGTTTAAATTAAATTTATGGTCACTTTAAATGATCCACTCGATAAAAAGCCATCCTTATCAAAAAATTCTACGATATATAAGAAACATCATTCGGAGGTTGACGACCGTTATCAAAACCGCAGAGAAAAAAAAACATAACGGCTCGGCGTATCTCTCACAGCATCTCGCTATCTCACACACATACACACACACATATATATTATTCCGCTCTTTATAACTCCAAATTATTCTTAAACAGTTATTTTTATTAAAGGAGCCCGCCGCCGCACACATATCCGCAGCAGATTCACTCTTTGCCGGCGCCTCTTCCCCTTTAGACAATAAGAATTTATTTTTTTCCTCTTTTTTCCGCGGCGAGGAACGCGCGAGTCTAAGAGGAAGGCATTATCATCGCTCTCTCTCGTGTACGGGGTGAAGAAGTAGAAGCAGCAGCAGTAGAGGAGGCGAAGGGAAAGAGAGAGAGGGGGAGGGAAATTATTCATGCGATTCCCGGCGCGTCGCGAATCGCGAGAATCTATATCCTCCATAGCTCGGAGGGTCCGGAAAGATAGCCCGAGGGGGTGCGCGCACACGCCGACGCAGGGGCGGCGGATTATGCCGGTCCCAGGGGGACCTGGGGAACCGAGGATTTGTTTGCGCGCTCCGCGAAGAAGCAGACCAGCTCTCGCACACAGGCGTACACGTGATGTGTGTATGTTTTTTTCCCCGGTTTCTGAATCTAGCTCGCCTTCGCTCGGCCGCGGTTCCATCTCTCAGTTCTTTCTAAATTTCATTTCTACGCGGTTCTATGGGGGTGTACGTTTCGCTTCGAGGGATATATAAGAGTCGAGGTGGAAATGGCTAGTGTAGGTATGTAGCGTCTCGAGGGCTCTACACTTGACTCGTTTTTTGTTGTCTCGTAGAGAGCGCCTGGAGTGCTGAAAACTATTATGGTGGAAAGTCAATGGTGTCGCTGCGGCAGATTCGAATTGGGATGTTCAGTTCAGTTTCACCCTCACTGGGTAGCGGTTCTGCCTATCGCAATCGCTCGCTCTCACGTGTGCTTTCTCTATTTTCTCCCTTTTTTTGAGGGTGGCTGGATATGTTATTGATTTCACATTTGGTTTCGAAAACATGGGATTCAGAAAATCATTTCCGCTGAGAGTAGGCTATACGGCTGTTGTAAATAATTAATGGGGTTTATAAATCTTCAATATAATTTATCCTTTTTTTAATACTCATGAATCTGTAGCATATATACATACACAATACAACCATTCTTTTCGGAAATTAAATTTCTAACTCTTCTCTCATCAACTACTCTATCTGAATCATAATAAAAAATTTTCAATCCAACATAATCCATTAACAAAAAAGCCCAGTAAAAACGGATACGATATATCTACAAGTACATGCAGCCGTGGAAAGACACACGTATTTCGCGTAAAACTTTGCGAACGATCAATTCGCTTTTATTCGAGTTCGCATGTTGGAGAGAGGCTCCATTGAAAGAGCCAGAGGGAGAGAGACAGCGACACACACACAGAGAGAGAAGAGCAAACTCTCGGGGACTTAGCGCCGGCTACGAGCGACACGGCAAGTTTCGTGGAAAGCGATTTTCGTGCGCGCGCGCCGTTTCGTAATTCGCGATGGTCTCTCCCTCTCCTACTCCTCGGAAAATCGTGCTTTCCTGTATGCGCACGTATACACACAGCAGCAGTGCGACTGTAGGAGCGTCGTATATCTGACGCGGATTTTCAGCGACTGTAAAACCGTCACCGATTGCTTCGGCCGATTGTACGACGCGCGCGGGCCGCTGTGTGTCGCCGTCGTGGCCCCCATTGTTCGACCGAGCAAAGGACGGAGAGCGAGCGCACGCCCGACGCAGCGGGCGGTAACCTCGGGAAATTCTCTGTCTCCGCATCGTTCGCTTGCTCTCCCTCTCCCTCACTCTTTCTCTCTCTCTCGCTCTCTCTCTCTCTCTCTCTCTCTCTCTCTCTTTCTCCGTACGGTTGGTGCGCTACTACTTAGGCGATAAAATCCTCCCTTGTAAATCACTCGAACTTTCTTTTTTTTTTGTCCTTACAACGGATTATCGCGGCCGACTGTTTCGCTGTTTTAATTTCTTTATTAGACCAATATTTGAATATTTATACACGGCACAATAAAAATTATTGCTGCGAACGACGAATATAAATGCAATGCAGAAACTTTCTCCGAAATGGATTTTGGAGCAAACGCACTAATATAGTGCAGTATTTTAAAAACTTAACAATATTTTGAAAATTATGATTTAATAATCTTGGAATTTCTTCATGATTATTAAAACTCATCGAACATCATACCAATATAAACACGTCTTAACAATTCCACGTACTTTTGAACACCGCCCCGCGTTCACTCGCAACACTTTTAAATCAAGCAAAACCAATATTTCCCTTACGGCTTACTCTAAACTAACCAACAAATATTTAAAGAGCCGGCCAGGATCCTCCTCGCGAATATTTGAGCCGGAGCGCAGCGCTGACGGCTTGTAAAAATAATCGAAAACCAAAGTGGATGTGTCGAGCATATAAGCCGCCCTTCGAAATCCCTCTCTCCTCGGTGACTGGCCACCACACGTTAACAAGGTCTCACATATTATATACTTTTGCGGCGATGACGCGGAAACAAGAGAGAGAGAGAGGACGGAAGGAAGAACAGGGCCAAAACACGTTCCACACACGTGGTGGTGTCTCTTGAGCGGCCGGCGAAATGTGGCAGTAGTACGTCGGCCAGGTTCTCCGCATCGAGCGCGCAGAAAAGTACGACTCGAGAGTCGTTTACGACTCACGCACGCAGTTAAGCCACAGTCGAAAAGCTCATGTGGCCGCGCGCCCATGCTTTCCTCCGTATAGGGGCTTTAAAAGTCGAAAAATATTATATATGGCGGCGCAATCAACCATGTCACAAGGGTGACGGACTGCCAATCGCCGTGGTAGTATTTTCGCGCTCGCTTTTCTGCGCGGTGGCCTTTTTACGACGCGCCGATGGCGATTGGTATGATGAGTGAGGGGAATCGCCGCATGTGTCGAGAATGTGTTTAGCGGGGGAAAAATGGTTTTTGATAGTAGAGCTGTTATTGAGGCATATACGATGGTTTTGAGATTTTTTGCTCAGGAAGCTTGGTTGTTGGATCTAATCTGTTAATATTGACGGATTACAGAAATTATTTTCTCAGATGTTTGATTTTTTTCGACGAGGCTCGTCCATTTTTGGAATATTGTAATAGAGGAATGAAAGGGAAAGCTAAGAGTTTTTTTGAAAATGCCTGTCAATCAGATGGACTTTACACATCGCGTACGTCTCGTTCATCACTGTCATAAACCGAGAGGCTGTACCAATACCATTGTGCTTTTTTTGAGAAATTTTAATAACTTCCGGTAAAAAGAAAGCCCGATTCCGTGGGATCTGAAAGTTTTCTAATGTAGCTCTTTTGATACGTATTTTCAGAAATCTTTGCTGTATATTCTTGCGATGGGGAAAATGTTGAACAATTTCTCGATTCAAAAAATGAAAAAATAGGCACGTACAAAAGATCTAAAACAGAGCATCGAATACTATTATATCATGCATTATTGAAAATTTTGGTTTTATGGTAATCCTGTTTCACTACTAAAACATTCTTCATAAATATGTATACATATATTCTTTTCATATATAAGAAATCGGTATTATACCAGAAAAACGGCGCGCTTATATGCGGATATAATTTAATTTCCATATGTAAAGCTTTGTTATTTTCTAAAGTAAGAATAAGAATCCATATTACTTGACTATTTATTTATTGTAATTTCAATTAGTTTTCAATTTCATTACCATATAGATGCACGAATCTTTAATGAGAAGAAAATTATAATACAAACTGAGGTAATAACTTAGAATTACGACGAAATCCATTAGTACATAGTATTAGAATACATATAAAACGAACTTTATTCCGGATTGAAAACCAGTTTACTACATTTTTATCAAAACAGCTTCTAAGCAACTAAAGCTAACAAAATCCAGTAAATACACTATTCAATAAACCCGAAACAAACTTTTTAATTTAAAATCAGCCCCCAACTTCCCAAACTATTTCGCGAGATCAGATTCAGAGACGAAGGGGGTGAAAGGGGACAATCGATTCGGCGATAGTCGAAATGCGTCATCGGGCGGGCGGTAGGTATAGATAGTCGTCTCTGTCGCGCAGCATAGCCCGCGAGAGAGAGAGAGAGAGCTCGGCTCTTCGCCAGCGCGCGTCAAGTGCGTGGATATGCTTAGGTTGTCCGAGAAGCCTCGCCTCGTGAATATTCCAGGCTCTAAAAGCATCGCTCCCCCTTTGCCGCGCTCGCTCACGCTCTCGTCTCATCTTCGTAAGGTACGGAGGGTCCGTCACGTCTGTAACAAGCTTTCTCTCTCTCTC
>JAPYZO010010845.1:3008-17963 GCA_030522905.1 Torymus flavipes
ATAATATTAAATTACAGTTAAAAGAAATAAAGAAAAATATGGAAAAATTGAAAATAATTTTTTTTTGCTCTGGCTTTGCATATCGGTTGGAAATGGACCCATTTTCTTAAACGTCATGAAATTACTTATCAATCCATATTTTTGTCCATATTAACCATTCCTAACCTAAGCCAAAATCCGCGACAAGATTTAATTTACTTAATATACAGTCCCGCGCCATCGCCGCTGTCCCGGACATTTAATTAAAATTTTAATTAGCGCACTCGCCGGACGCGAGATAAACAACTTTCCGCAACAACTCGAACACTCGCATTCGCCGCCGATACGTTGTTTTGTCGCCCTCGAGAGAGGCAAAAAAAAAGAAGACGCGCCAAAGTCGCTCCTCGCGCACGCGATTAATTAAGCAAAGTTGCCCTCGCGAGCGCGCTGGAAGAGCTTTTCTTTCCTGTGCGAACGTTATACGCGTAACGGTCAGCTGCGCGTAGCGAGGAAAGAAGAAGAAGAAGAAGAAGTGGAAGAAGCGCGGGAGCTTGAAAGCCTCGAGGAGCGTCATCCCGCGATCGTCGCCTGATTTATAAGGGCTTTTAGCTCGCCCGATGGGCCCCGGCAAAAAGTCATGCGCGCGCGCAAGAGAGATAGAGAGAGCCACCCTCTTCCGCTCTGTACAGAAATATGCTCGCACAGTCGTCGCCGGGGACGGGGGGAAAGCTAGTTTTCTTTTCGAGGGAGGGGGGAGAAGGTCTTGCAAAAAGCTGGAGATGTCGAGGGATTTGATGTAAAGTTTAAAGGGATACGCGTGTTTTTGGCTGTGAGTTGTGCGGCTGTCTCGTGTGCTTTTCCTGTCTATATTTATTCATGCTCGAAGAAATCATTTTGTTGATAAAGCAATTGTCGCGAATTTAAATAACTCATGCTTTATTTTGATGAGTTTAATGAAAAAGTAGCGCAAATTTCTTTTATGCTTAAAATGTGCATCACGGTACTTCTGAATTTTGAATGTTGCCTATAAAAATAACTGTATCAAGTTTCCAGACATTTTGAAGTTCTCCCCGGGGGATGAAGTTCCACTTACATGCAAAATTCTGCTGGGCTATCTCAAGTGATTTACTAACCACGGGGACGCGTAAAGGAGAACGTTCACACATTTGAATTTTTGAAGTAACGATATGGTGTTTCACTTTTAAAAGTTTGAAGATAAGATCCTGGGGTTTACAAAATGTTTATTATAATCTTTAATGCTTTGAAGTTACATTATTACTTTCACGTACCAACAATTTTTAAACATAAAGATGCTTTAGTCTTGGCAAAGTTCTGTTCAAAAACTGTAATTTAAACATTGATAAGTATATTGAAAATGTTATCCTTCCTATATTAAACAAATTAAATGACTTTTCAGTGTTCAGAGAGGAAATTTATTATATAATTCAAATACTTCTTTCTCCGCTAGTAATCTCATTTAAATTCGATATAACAATTCGACATTAGATTAAAACCATTATCACACTTTAACCGAATTATCAATTCGCTCTTTTTCGTTAAAAATGTTCAATCGACGCTATAGCAAGATCTTCATACCCACCACCTACACTCAATTCCATACTAATCTACATTCTACTTTTTCCAAAGAGACCCTAATTACCGTACGATCTCGCAAAAATCGATTACACATGTTCGCCAACCTTCCTTCCACGATCTCGTCTACAACCACCCCCTTCCTCCGCGAATTTCGCAAACGCAAAGTTAATCCATGAAATTTCGTCTTTCCCTACTCACAACTGCGCGCGCGCGCGACGCGCTAGCGTTAGCACCTCGGATTCACTTAGTTGAAAAGCCTCGCGCGCGAGTAGGATATAGGCGCACACCGCGCTACTATAGTCGTCCCGATTATGTGAGATACTCGAACAAGGTTTCAAAGCAGCGGCGCGCGTCCCCCTCTCGCTCTCTGTACTTCTGCTGCTGCTGCTGCGCTCGCGTTCGCAAACTATGCGCGGCGAGGCGAAGAAGGGAAGAGGGAGGACGGCCAGGATACCGAAGTTTCCCAGCGCGGCTGCGTCGCTGCTTAATTTGCATCCCTTAATGAGTCGCTCGTGTAGTGCCCTTATCTCTCCGCTCCTCCTCCTCCTCCAGCCTTTCTTTTCTCCACCGCCGGCGTAATTTCGCTAAAATGAGCGCGCGCGCGATTTTGTCGGAGGACGTTTAGTGCGCAGGGTGGTTGTACTCCGCAACGAGAGAGAGAGAGAGAGAGAGAGTCTTTGACGCCGGCAGGGCGAAGGTGAGTCGAATCGAATTGCGCGACCCGATCTCTAATGAATTTCCCAGCGCGCGGCACGAGAAGTGCGAGAGCTGATGGTTGTTCGGATAAGGGATCGCGGGGTATTGTTTCGGTTAAGGTAGCCTTTGAGAAATAAGAAAGGGAAGGGTGTAATTGTTGTCCGTATATATAGTTGGATCGGTAGTCGGAGTCGTGTAATGTAAATTTTCGTCTGTTAAAGCTAACATTTTAGTTAGGTGCTTTTTTTACGTAAAAATACGCTAAATTTGTAGCAAGAAGTGAAATGTAATTACTTTAATCATTTTCATGTTTTATTCGTGCTACCAATAATAAAATGATGTTATAATCAACATCAATTATGTTATTTTCTGATCTATTCATGGAAATCCGATTTCGATTATTAACACTGGAGATAGCGTAACGATGGTTTTGCGTGACTGAATAGGACAAATGTTATCAATCATTGATTATGGTCATTTACTTTTATCAAAGAAAAAAAATTTCATGTTTGGCCAAATGTTGATAAAAATATCTAATTACCAAATACAAATTATTAACAATTCTCTTTTACTTCTACAACACTATTATCACATCATCGCTTACCTCACACTTACAGTTCCCAAAGTAACGACAAAAAAGTAACATTAACGGATTCCAGTATAAAAAAAAAGAATCGCCAACTTCGCCGCCGACAAGAAAACTACTTCATCAAAGAGCGAGCTAGCGTACACGCGCGGCGAGACAAAAGTTCCTCTCTCCCTCCCGCCATAGAGATCGTCATAACTCGAGCCAACACAGCTCTCTCTCTCTCTCACTCTCTCTCGCACCCCGTATACGCCAGCCGCCTCGATTCCTGCCAGCACTCAAGTAAGCGCTAATAGTTACTTAACGAGCTTTTCCTCCCACACTCGCACACACGCAGACTTTCCTCTTTCCACTTTCCTCTCGTTCCCTCTTTTACCCACACGGCCTCTATTTTTTTGCAGCCGGGGCGAGTGTTTTCAGCGAGCGCGCGAACGCGGCCGGGACAATGAGCAAATAACTAGATTCCCTCTCTCTCTCTCTCTCTCTCTCTCTCTCTCTCTCTCGCGAGCTCACACGGCGGAACAATAATGGCACCGGGGGAAATTTTTCACGGTCCCGCGGGCAAAATAATTTGGCAACAGATGCGCCGCGTCGCGAGCCATCCGACCAAGAGTAACCAGGGGCGCGGCTGCTGCTGCCGGCGACGCGGGGGTGGAGAGAGAGAGAGAGAGAGAGGAGAGAGAGGACGTAACGCGCGGCCGGCGTCACCACGAGGGAGCTGTATACGGGCGCTCGAGTTTATGGCACAGGCGCGCGCGATAATCAAGATTTTTTTAACGGCGGAGGTCGAGAGCTTCCTCTGTGCCTCCTCTTCCTCGTCGTCCTCGTCGTCGTCGTCTCGGGCTGGTTGTGCCTTTTGTCTTTGGAAGATTAAGGGTGAGTTCGTTGTGCAAGCTCGAGCCTTTTATCTTGTTACGTTTATAGGTTTTAATGTGTAGTTACGCCTCTTGCTCCCCTCCCTCCTTTCGCGATAAGCGGTGAAAAGAAATTTTAAATGGAGTTAAGGGCTGTGAGTATGTTGTTGCCTTGCTTCCGATAAGATTAGCACTGCGGAGTTGTGCACTGAAAGTGAAGTTAACTTTAATCATTGAAATATAATTATTTGTTTTTCTTTGAGAAAATAGAGTTTAGGAATATTGTCGAGTTTGATTTTATGTATGATTTCTGTTATAGAATTTGTTATGGAAATGTTCAACACACAGCAACTAAGTATTTAAATGAAAGTAACAATTTAATTATGTTATATATATTTTGACAAAAATATGCGTCTTCTGTGTCTAAGTAAAGACAAATAAGTATAAACATGAAATTAGATTCAAGCAATTGATTTTAATTCCAACAAATTATTATGAGCTAAGCGAAACTACAGGCATTTAAATATAATTGAGCGCGAAAGTGTATACTTACCTTCGAAAATAATGTACATTCCACACTACTTGGAAACTTCCATATCCTCCAAAACTCTTCTAAACGTTAAACCCCACTTTGGCGATCGCTTAACCCGCCGAGCACAAAGCGAGGAGACAGAAACTCGCTTGCGCGCATCCGACTCTCCTACCCTCAGCACCGTACACTGTACTACTACAGTTAATTCCCAGCGCCCGGTGCATTAGTAAAATCGCCGAAGAAAGAGAGCGCTACATTCGAACAATTACGACGCGCGGCGGAGAAAACTCGATTTTCCGCTGCTGCTGCACGCCCTTGCGTCGCGCGCGGAAACGGAATTAAGCACGCGAGACGTCGGAGGATAGAGGAAAATGCGCGCGACGACTCTCGATTAAGTCGGAGGGTGAGTCGTGGGGAGGCGGGATGGGAAGGATTCGAAACGGGTCATCTTCTATGCAAATGAAGAAACTCAGGTGGCACCTTATTATTATTCGCTTACGCGCCGCGAGCAAAGTCGATGCGCCGGCGGCGCTTGTTCAGCTGTAAGTTTTGTATGGCAGATTGCGAGTGGGCACTAAGTTGGGTTGTGGAGCGAAAAATTTTTAGTGAAAAAATTATTGTGAATGTTGGGATGAATTTTATTATAGCTATGTAAACGTATATATAATTATATTGAACTACGTTTCTATCTAATTGCAATTATTTGTAAACAAACTATTTTTCTCTAAATTGTTATGATTATTTATAAAATTTTTCATACATTCATATTGTCAGTGATGTTAAAAAGTATTTTGAATCGAATTTCATTTGAGAGAAAATGAAAATTCTAAAAATTCAAATTTGAAAATTCTTCAAGTTATTATTCGTTTTTCGGAGGAGAGGAAAAGTATAATATTTATATGTTCCAAAGTTAACAAATGAATTTCCAGAATCCAAAGTTTCCAGAAAAAAACGATTTACATTATGTTATGTATACAAAAAGTTTAGTATGTACCTACGGGACGAATTCCGTCATACTTTCGTCTACAATCATTTCATCATCAAACTACATTTAAAAATCACCCAAAAAACAACGAAACAAGCGAAAAAATTCCAAAAACCCTTTACAAAATTTTTCAACACTCCCTTCCCCTTCTACCCTCTTTCCTCTCTATACTCTCCCCTATCTACACACACATCTGCCCCCCACGCGGCGCTGCACGGAAAGCCGGCAACATCGTTGAAAAGCAGACTGCAGCTAGCGCCGGCTGGAAGCTGTTGTCCGATTATCGGGAATTAATGTAAATAGCGCGCGGGTCCCGGGGTTAAGCTCGCGCTGCGAGTTCGCCGCGAGGCAAGGGATCCCAATTTCCTTATAGCCCCGTCTCCGTCTTCTTCCCCTGCGCGTCTTCAGAGACACGCTTTAGCGCAAAACGGCCGCTCGTGCGCCGCATTTCGATTCGCGCGCTGCTGCGCTCCAGCTTCGGAACGGCTATATATATATATACGAGTTTAGAGGTAGACTGGGTGGGGGAAATTGGTTTATGCGGAAACTTATTGAAAAGAGGTTCTATGCGTTTAATATTGTTTGGGGAAGATTTGATGTTTGATATGGTTAGTAATAATGAATGAAATATATTATTTCAGTGCCAAAAAGGTACTCGCGTAAATCGTTGATAATAATTTTTGGATCCTAGTTTCGCGGTCTCGCACATTTCTTGTCAAGAGAACCGCTTATCATTCACGGCTATACTTCAATGTACTCAGGAGAAAGGAGATCCAGACCAAAAAGTTTATTGTTTAATAATTATTTACTAAGGTGATTACTTATAATGTGTCTCATGGCCAGAATAAAGTATTCATATGTGTTAACAACAAAAGATATAACTTTTGAAACTGCAGAAGATGTAACACAACAGAAGAGTTTTAAATTTGAATTTATTGATAATCAAAATATTAATTTCCATTTAAATTTTTATAAAACAATTTTTAAATATACAGATTTCACACTTCTTAGGTGAAAATTCTATTAAACCACTTACGAAGGAAAGATATACTTAGTGGTGTAAGTAATTCTATATTTTATAACAAAACGATGAAACTAAAAACACATAAAAAAGTAAGTAGGTTCAACATTCAAACAACGTTAAATCATTTTTATTTACAAAAAAACGTTGAAAATATTTATCAAAAATAACAATAAAATTTTTAACAAACGTATATTCAATTATTTCTAGATTTTCCGAGTAGAATTCCAAATGAGAACCTATTGAAAACTATCAAAGATTTATCCGAGTCTAAAATAAACGACTAGTTTCCTGGAATCCTTCTTTTATGCACCTGTAAATAAATAAAAGTAGATAAAGGACAAATATAGTCAGAAGTAAATTTTTAATTAACTTTTTTATAGAGTTCTTCTGCTATTAAAAAAAATTTAATTTTCAATCTGATTCAGTATTTTAGGAACTATAAATAAATTTATAATCATCATGCTATAGTAGACACAGTCCCCAGATTAGAGAATTTATCGGTTAAATTAATATCAAGGATCACCAATACCAAATTTTCAGCAGAACCATTATAAAATCAATGTTAAAATCATCCTCTAAAACTCTAGATCTCGATAACTAACGAAAGATAAAGGAGAGTTCTTTAACAAAATTTGTTAAAACCATCTGATCGCACATTAGCGCGAGCACGGCTTAACTCGGCGTCTTACGACAAAACGAAGCGAGGGGACAAGGAGCAGAGAGAAGGAGAAACAGCGAAGCGAAAAAGAAAGCCTTGGAGGAAAATCGAGGGTGGAAAAACTCCGTCTCTCCCGCGGCGACGCATACATTAGTCCGGGACGGCGGTGGCGGCGGCGACTCGCCGTAACGAGAATGCACAGAGTCTTAATTCTCTCTTTGTTATCTCTTTCCGCTAATTCACGGGCGGGGAGAGGAAAAAAGGAATTGCCGAGCGGCGCGATCGCTCGACATTTTTCGTCGCCTTTGTTTCGAGAGATTAAAGGCTTAAAGTGGTCACGCAGCTTTTCGCGGGGGTTGTTTCTATACTTTACAGAATTCGAATTATGTTTTTACGCACTTTTATAAATGTGTGATCTTGTACATTAGTAACATTGTAGTTGTGCATGAAAAGTCGCAAATATTTTATGAGTTAGAAATCCGAAGTTTTCCATGCGGTTTAGTCAAAACCGTACTGTCACGGATAACATCTTTTTCTATTTATTTGTCATAACAAACATAGTTTATCTGAGTGCGCTTTTAAGTAATTGAATTGTTGATGAATAGTACAAAAATCAAAACAAATATAATATTATTCATAGCTACTAAATTCAATGCATAAATAAAACAAATCTGATATTTATTTCACATAAAATACATTTCAGCTGATAAAACAAATATTATATGCCTCAGAAAACATAGATTAAAGAGGATCATTCTTAAAAAAACTTTCGCACATTTATTATTAATAATTTCATAACAATACCAGCTCTATCGATTATTCAGAAAAGCTCTAAAAATCATTCAAAACAACAAGCACAATGTCCCTATACATAAATTCAACATCACAATCGGATTCCCAAATCCTGCATTATATATATACAGTACTCCCGCATAATACACTTCCCCTCTCTCCATGTCCCCTGGGCGCGCAAAATAAAAACCGTTTTCAATCAAGAATTCACAGCGGGCCGCCGGAATACTTCCCCGAATGCCTATTGGAATAGCCAAAATACCCGCGCGTTGCATCCCTCTCTTGTGCCTGCACTTTTCCATTAGTTCCCAAAACAAATGACTAATTAGAGTGCGGGGGGCTACGTGGAAGCGAGCGCGCGCGCTGCCACGTCGGCCGAAAGTTTAATTAAAGTTAATATGTGAGCCGAATTCATAAAGATGCGGTAATTAAAAGTATTGATTATCGGCGCGGGACTGCCGGGCTCGGCGCAGTGAGAGAGGAAGAGAGAGAGAGAGAGAACAGAGGAGTGTGGGGAAGGGGGAGGAAGGGAGCATTGTACATCTGTTCATTAGGTAATGAACTTATTAAATCAGAGTGCCGCTGCCGCGGGGGGATAGTGGTAGTAACACCTGTTTCAACCCCTCCTACATATAGCTGTAGACTCCGGCTGCGGATGCTTTCTTTTCGCGCGACTGCGCGCTGTTTTGTCGCACTATACACGCACCCATCGCGTAATTACGCGCGCCGAAGGGGTTAATTGTGATCTTAAATAGAGGCTGAGTGAAATTGATCGAGTGTTGATTTGCAAGTAGTAGACGAATCATTTTGGAATAGAACGAGGGAAATTTCTGTTTTAGTTTTTTAGTGTATAAATATAATGTAGTCTTCAGTTCTGTGATTGTAAATATAATGGATAAAAAAGAAAACTTTCATTGTTGAGCTTGCAAACCCATAAAAGTACGTTATATAACTTTCCACAATATAAATAAAGTATAAATCGTTAAAGCTATGCGGTATAAAAGAATGTTAAAAAATGTATGATAATTATAGACGCTGCTATATGAGCGCAATGACTTATAATAGCTAAACACAAGTTGAATAGGGAAATTCTTACTTTTCTCAAACAAATGTTACGTGAGCTTTCTCAGAATATGTACTCTAACGCAATGCACATTTCAACCTTCGTTCTCACTTGTAAAGCAACTAAAGCTCTGACGAAGTCGCCTATTACGCATTGCATATTAGGAGCCGCATTACAGATACAATTAGCGCAAAACTCTAATAATCGCGTTACATCACGACAATTTTGCGCAATCTCGCTCTCTTCTCTTCGTTTCCGAAAAATCCCAAATTCTCGCGTCAAAATTACAACACGACTATATATTTCTCACACATACATGCGTACGCGTAGAAATTTCTCCATTCAAAAACTGGAAAAAGAGCTCACTCTGCCGGCGTCACTATGTAGGCTCTCGTCGCTGTAGATTTTTCTCTTAGCCAGGGCGCGGGTCGTGTTAATTTTCGAATGGCCCACATCGGGGGCGCGACGCGAGCGAACACACGAGGGAGGCAGAGTGTGCACAAAGGGTAAGTGACTCGAATTGCCGCAGCAGCCGCCTCGGAGTATCGCTAATATCGGGGCGAAGGGCTGCTGCCGCTGCGTGCGGAGACGTCGAGACGTGCTCTTTAAGCACTCGAGAATCTCTCTCTCTCTCTCTCTCTCTCTCTCTCTCTGAGGGAAGAGAGAGAGAATGAGAAGAAGGTCTCGGCTTTTCGGGGGCGCCGGGCGAGAAACGCGCTTTTTTGACGAGGGATGATTCTCTCTCGGTTTGTTTAATTTGCGCGAGGTGCAGAGATTTTTATCGTGTAATTTAAACAACTATTATTTTAGTTGTAAAAAGGTATAATTGATATGCAGATAAATGGTGTACATTTTTATGAAAAAGGCCAATGTACTATATGCGTTAATCCAGAATAATTCAGTAAAAAGTATATATTTGACTATGAGGAGTGTATTGTCGTTATTTGGTCTAAAAATGATTAAGTTCCTTTTTATATAGTAATCGTCGAAGAGTTTGATCCCGAAACAATGAAAATTTTACGATGAAGAAAATTCATTCGCTAAACTCACGATATTCGCGTCAATGCGGAATAAAAATGATAATACAATACGGATTTTTAATTTCTTTGTTTGCGAAGCTCTTCGTGTCCTTTTTGTTATTTATTACATTTATGATATACGAGAAAATTTCAGATGAAATTATTTTCTTACATAAAGCGCGTGAAATTTACACAATCCTGGTTTCACGCTGAATAAATATGCATTTGTGTTTATTTTGTTTATGAATTTTCATTTGATTTCTTTACTTCTGATTGGACATCCATGTGAAATATTTTTAAATGCAATTCCCGTCCATGCATATATTATATTGACGAATCCTCTTCCCGATAGCATTAATTTATTATTGGAGAGTGGAAAAAATGGAAGGTATAAAACTGGTGATCGGACTGTGTGAATTCGTAATTTTTTACCGATGTTTACCGAGTCGAACAAGCGTGTATAAATATTAATTACCTTACTCACTAGCGTAAAAATATCTGATACTTCAATTTAAAATAACAATTGTATTAATTTTATAAAATAAATTCTGAATTTTATTTTGTGCCATATAAGAACCGTGGAAAATCACCGATAGCGCAGAAGAAGAGGGAAAAGAATAACCCGTCGACGAAAAATTCTCGGCGCACTTTTTGGCGGTGGTAAACGAAGAAACGAGATTACGGTAAATACCCGCGACGCCTTTCTTTTTATCTTTCTCTTTCTCGTTCTCGTTCTCCCTTGCCGAGATTCGCGGAGGCGGCAAGTCCCACGGGACCAGCGCACAGTGCCGCCTCAGCTGCGCCCCCCGTACCCCATGCATATTTCACCGATTTTCATGCGGAATTCCTCCTATTCTCTTGTCGCCTTTTCGCGCGCGTGTGTTTCGCGCTCTCGACCCGTTTTTTCTCCCTTCCCTGCGAGGCTTTTGAAGAAGACGTCGCTCGAGCGCAGATTTCCACGGGGGATTCGCGATTAACCTTACGGAGCTGTCGATCGGTGCCCGGGAGAATTTTGAAGAAAGAGAGAGAATGAATATAGGAAGAGATTTTTTTGGGATTTCAAGCGTGACGATCGAACTGTTCGGGAGAAAGCAAGAAAAAGGTGTGTTATCAATGAGAATAGTCTTATTGGCAATTTTTTGTTTGGATAAAAATATTTTGTGATAAATTGACCGATGTATACTTTAAAATTAAACTCTCTAAGATTTTATCAGAAAGTATTCCAGATACTTATAAAGATGTAAAATAATTTTAATCTTAATTTTAGCAGAAGACAAAATAATTGAGAATCCATTTAGATTTTCATGTGACTATTTTGAATTTCCGAAAAGAATATTAAAAGCAGTATTAGCCAAACTATTTATATATTCCTATTTCAAGTCAACTTCAGTAAGATAAAATAATTGCGATTTTTTTATTCAACCCCCACGTTTTTAAAGAATTTTCACAACTCAATGCATACTACAATATGCTGGATATTTCAACTGTTACTGCTGAATTTTCCAACGATAACAAATAATAAACCTATTAAAAAGACTTGACAAAACCCGCATTGCAGAACGCAACAAGGAGGAGGAGAAAGATGAAACAGAATTTCAAATACATAATATCATTGGCAAAGATTCTCCTATTTCCATAATCACACGATTTCACTACAACATAAACTTGATTTCAATAATTACTGAATACAAAGAACGTTCCTTGCATGCAAGTCATTGAGATAGAATTCGCTCGCAAAGTATTATTTAATTTCTTTTCTTTTTCTCACAAATTTGCGTCTTCCTCATAAATAAAATAGATGCCATCCCATGTATAAGGATAGAAAATTAAAAGTGTCGTTCCTAAATTATTTTATTCGTGTTATACTCTCTAAAAATCAATAAGTGGAAAATCGCTCAATGGTACGAATAAGTGAAAAAATCTACTAATGCTTTAGTGAATATTCACTTATCGAAGTAATGAATTAAAATTTTCACTACATAATAAGTAAATATTTCCTAAAAAATTAATCGATTTTTTTCCTTATTAGCACCAGTGACTATACTGAGCGACTTTTTACTTATTTATTTTTAGAGAGTATTATGTTCGTAATTTATTTTGTATTTTGTAGTTCAACTAAAAAAATTTTCAATTTATTTTTTACGATATTAATATACAAGAAAAGAAATATCTGAAGACAATTAATAGAATTATGAAAAGAAATCTTACGAGAAAGTAAATTCTCTTCTTATAATATATTCACTATGTTGTATTTTTTACTTTTCTATAAACTATCGTACTTTAATAAAAGAGTTCGGCCCTGAAAAGGACGGAGGTCACCATTGACGCGCTGGCCGTATCATTTAAAGTTTTTTTTACTGACTCAAAGTTTAAAAATACGTTTAACTAATGACTAAGATTTTATGAATTCTTCACTTGATTACTGTGTTCAATTCTTTATAGATTTTATTAAATGAGTATTTTGTAAACCGATTTATATATTTATCTTTTTTTCTTTTTGTTCTGAACCATTCTATCACGCAATACAAAAGAATTATTCTTAGAATTCGTATACATGACTTGACAAATTAAGTCAAATGATTCGACACATTTGGTATACTATTTCGTGGACAAAGTGAACTGGATATAAAAGAATATCTACTAAAAAATAATACTTAATTGAGGAAACGTCACGAATATCCACGAAAACATAGCTTGAGTTCGATAGATTTCATAGTTATTTGAGTATATTTTCCAACGTGAAGAAGGATTCAGTTCTAAAATGAGAAGCACTAGGATCTTTTTATCAATTTCGTACCGAAGGTGTAGCAAAAATATTATTGGAAAAAAGAATTACTTATTCATCAACTAGACATATTTCCAAAGATTCGATAGTATTAAGACTCGACAATGTATTATATCAATACGTATTATTTCAAATACAGTTTAGAACTGACGCGTAAATATATAAAGATTGGTAAAATGAATACTAAAATAATATTCACTATATGCACGGTTAATTTTTTTATAGTTTATGTGAAAAGTTTGAACTATCAAGTGTACAACAATTTTCATTTACAAACAAATTATAAAGAAATCAGCGTAAGTAAAATAATAATAAAATTTCCAACTATTATTTTTTATTTATTAATTTTTTCTAATTTGTTAATTTTTAAAGTTATTATCAACTTTTCAGTTACTGCATATTCTGCAATGCTTTGACAGTATTACAAAACCAATTATTCTGATCGATAATGGAAGCTACTCACACCATTCATTATTTCAAACATTTCATAAATCAGTAATTTTGCTAGACATTAAAAAACTTAATAACGTAAAAATAATTAATTTCAATAAAAACCACTATATAATTGATTTCGATATATTTAATAAACCCATGCCCGCAAAATACTTCATTCTTGAAAATATTAATACCAAATGCATTCATCTTGTTATGCGGACATTAAAAAACTCTATATTCTGGAACATTTATGGTTTTTTCCTTATAGTGAATACACAAATTGCTAATAGTTGTAAATCGGCGTACTTCATTTTAAAAATAATTTGGAAATATAATATTTTAAATTCCGTATTTGTCTGCTTCGATATCGAGTACAAAACTCAAATATATACATTCAACCCATATTCATTTACTGCACCTAAACCTTGGAAGAAATGGAGAAGTTACAATCAAAGAAATGGTCACCCATTTACGTTATTCGCAAATTCATATCAAAGTGTAGGTAAGCTGAAATAATTCACTCAGTTATTATATCCCAAATGTCAAAAAATTAAAAATATTATTGAAAAAAAAAATTAAAATGCATTGCTTTTGCCAGTAAATGGATCACTAAAATGTGGAACATTGATCTTTGATAAGACATTGAATTTATCGAACTATCCTATCAAAATTGCTGAAATGTCTTACTACGAGTATGTTACTGACTTTCGTGGAAATATAGTTAAAAGAGACACTTTTGAAACATCGAAAAGAATTATGCACATTATTTGGAGAAGGCTAAATGCTAATATTAGCTACGCGTACTACACACGACAAGATACTGGTGGAATCAAGAGAAATGGTAAACCTACTGGAATCACTGGTGATGTTTTACGTGGAAAATACGAAAGTACAAATGTTGACGACTATCAACGAGGTTTTTGGAAAAATGAAATAAATTTGTTTAGACCAGGTGGGTTATGCTACGTTACGAGCAAGCAGACTATTCCTATTATTCAGCAATTATCTAAGATATTTCCATTTTTTACATGTATCACACTTTCACTATTTTTTGTGATAGTCACTATTTTATTTTCTCGCTTGTTAAAAATTGGTCTTATTGAAGTTGCAATAGATGTCCTGAGAGTTGTCGTTGGAACATCTATGATTCACTCACCAACTGCTAAATTAAATGGATCAGTTATTGTTTGTCTAATGGTTACTTTTATGATTGTAAACGTTTTTATGCAAAGCCAATTAAGCACTATGTTACTGGTTTCGCCTAAGGCTAGCATAACTATTAGAAATTCAGATGATTTAGTGAAAAATAGATATAAAATTTATGCCGACATGTATTTTTTACAATTTTATCGTAACAGTACTTTAGAAAATAGGATTTTGCCAATTGAAAACTTAACAAACTGTTTAAATTTAGTGAAAACTGACAATACAGTTGTATGCATAGAGGATTGTGATTTTCTTCGGTACAGTATACAAGAGAAGGATGATGATCTTTCAATATCAAAGGACGAATTTTTTAACAGATACAATGTTATACTTGTTCGTGAAGATTCACCCTTACACAGGCGAATCGAGATAATTTATAGCAGATTATATGTACATGGATTTACTAAATATCTTACATCTCTAGAAAAATTGCATCATAAATTATCATTTGTAAATAATTTTAAACAAATTTCAGTTTGCCAATTAAAATATGCTTTCTATTTCTTGATTATATTAGGTTTATTAAGCGTCATTATATTTCTTATTGAGTTAATTTTTCACTTCAGTAGACAAAAAAATACAATTAATATTAACAAGTTAAATAAATGAAAATTCAACATATCGTAATCGTGTTAATTTTATATGTAATAAAATAAATTTTTGAAATCTTTTTTATGCTACATATAATGTAGAATAGTAATGGTACATAATGGTAATGTAGAATGTATATATATATATATATATA
>JAPYZO010010846.1:0-12612 GCA_030522905.1 Torymus flavipes
TAGAAAGTAAATAATGATCCTAAAATAATTACTATTTTTAGGCTTCTGACGATGACCGATGGGTGAGCGCGCGCTCTGAAGATGAAGCGAAAGAAAAAGCAGCTAAGAAGTTCGGTGTTAGCAAGGATAAAATTGTACTCAAACAAGATCCGGATGTATTAGACACATGGTTTTCATCCGGTCTTTTCCCATTCTCTGTTTTCGGCTGGCCTGATCAGGTAAAAATTTCAACAATATTTTTAGTAGTTGATAACATCATAATTTTACGAATTCCATACGATTACTGAATTACAATTTCCAGACTGAGGAACTTAATGCTTTTTATCCTGGTACTCTACTAGAAACTGGTCACGATATTCTTTTCTTCTGGGTAGCTAGGATGGTATTTTTAGGTCAGAAATTATTAGGAAAATTACCTTTTAAGTAAGTAATAACTCGCTTCCAGACTAAATATACTTAAAAACATTTCCATATTAATTATTAACTTCTTTTATTTTTCTAGAGAAGTATATTTACACGCTATGGTGCGAGATGCTCATGGACGAAAAATGAGCAAATCTTTAGGAAACGTCATCGATCCAATGGACGTGATTTGTGGAACAACTTTAGAGGTAAACCGAATCATATATTATTTCTCATATTATCGCTTTCATTGAACTTCTGCGATATCAATCTTTATTCTTTTTTATTTTTTCTCTAAAGGACCTTCACAAACAACTGTCGGAGTCGAATCTGGATCCAAAGGAGCTGAAAAAAGCGATCGAAGGCCAGAAGCGCGACTATCCACAGGGCATACCCGAGTGCGGCACGGATGCGCTACGTTTTGCCCTCTGCTCCTACACGTCGCAGGGCCGTGACATCAACCTCGACATTCTGCGCGTCCAGGGCTACAGGTTCTTCTGTAATAAACTGTGGAATGCTGCCAAGTTCGCGCTTACCTATTTCGGCGATGGTTTCACCTACGACGAAGAGGAAGACGTGAAGGTGAGCGTCCGATGAGTATTGTGGATGTTTCTTTATGTCTCTAGCTGAGCAAAATTAAAAAAAAAAATAATATGAACGATAGATTCGTTATTGAACAATTGGCTGTAGTAATGAAAAAGAATTCGCGCATAAAAACTTACCTATATCTACCTGAAAACTGTCCGATCCGCCCGTACATGAAATATAACCATGACACAATGCAGCGACTCGTGGAGATGGTCGGCAAAAAAGTCGTGGGCGACCGCGAATGGTACCTGCGCACCATCAACGAGTCTTGCGTGCAGAGCTCCTTGGACGCCTACCTCGCCGACTATCCCTACCTCGACGGTTATACCCCCTCGCAGCTTGACATCAAGGTGCACGAGGCTGTCGTCACCTTGGGCTCGACTCTCGAGCTGAAACGACTGCCGCATCTGAGGCGTTGGCGAGAGCACCTGAAGAGTTTCAGGCCGAACGAGAGGCGGGAGTTTCGCGCTGAAGACCGGCGCATCATGTCGTACTGCGAGATTAGGATAGGTGGCGGGGGAGAAGTTGACGAGGATACGGGAGGAATTCAGGTGACGGAGAGAAAGAGAGAGAAAGGCCGATGATGATGGAGTCCCGCTGTATTACCTGCACGAGCACTCCCCTCGATGTGCACAGTTGAACGTTTTTGTGCTCGTCACCCTGTATGCAACAACCCTCATTAGTTAGTTATTAGCTATGTAGGTTATTATGGTTTTCACGTTTGTAGATTTTAAGCTATGGCGCTTATTTTGTGTGTCCTTTCAAAGTAGATAACAGCTGTTTTTTGTTGCGTCATTTTTATCGGTCTTAGGTAATATGATTCAATTGCTATTAGTTCAAAAACTGCTAAAGTATAATGGCAGATGGCTAAATTTTGACCGTGTTACAATTAAGATAAAATTAAAACTTTATCCTTATCATTATACTTAAGTATGTGCTGTAAAAACAAATTAGTCTGTAATTAATACAAATTAGCAATAATGACTTTTAAAAAAAATTTGTTAATAACTGCTTTACGAATTATCGTAAATGTTTCAAAATCACTATTTATTTATCTTAGTAGATAATTTAAAATTATAATTCATATACAAATTTACAAAAATGTAGAAAATACCGTGGTGTTTTGCTACTGCATGTGTTTATCCTTTAAAGCAACAATATGTTTCGGAAAATGATAATTGTCATAAAATACTGAAGTAAAATCATGTAAACTAAAAATATACCAACAGGGACTACTAAGACATTCTTTATAATATCAAGCATGAAAACATTAAATTCACCACATTTTATTATTTTTTAGGTCCATTTCAGTATTATCTTCTATATCATATATTTTCCCTTTGTTTTATATTATGTTTATTAGTAACACTTTTTTATCTGTCTATGGGAGTAATTATCTTTTTTTTTTAATTGTTATTCTAAGAATAAAATTAATTTTTAGCTCACTGGAAACGAGTCAAATATCGATTTGTGGATGCTCTCGCGGGTGAGTTACGCTGCCAAAATCTGCGACGCAGGTTTCGCGGAGTACGACTTCAACAGCGCTACTACCGCTTGCTACAATTTATGGCTTTACGATCTATGTGATGTATACCTGGTACGCATTGAGTATTTTGTTATTAAATCAATTACACTTTTATCAATTCACTTAAAAATAAAACTAACTTTTTCGAATTTCTACTTTATTTTTCAGGAATGCCTGAAGCCTGTTTTCCAAACGGGAACGGAATTGCAGAAGCAGGCTGCTCAACGTGTACTGTTCAAAACGCTGGACGTAGGACTGAGGCTACTGAATCCGTTCATGCCTTTCATCACAGAAGAGCTTTATCAACGTTTACCCCGTAAAAAATTAATGTACCCCAGTATTTGCGTGAGCCCCTATCCTACTGCTGCTGAGGTAAGTTTTTTTTCGACACTCCGTGCGGAAAGTTCGATTTTCCACATGTTCGGCAAAAGCGTGTGCTCAAAATCGAACTTTCCACACGTATCAAAAATATCGCTCCGCTCGAGTGTAAACGTCACACGAGACGAAAATGTATTTTCCCGCACTAGTATTGTAATGTGCTATTATACAATAACTTGTGTGGTACTTCAGTCTCTTTTAACAGTGACTTACACAAAATTTACACTTTTAGTGTAACTGGAGAAACGAGCAGTTGGAGGCGGATATTGACTTTGCCCAAAAAGTTATCAGAAATATTAGGCAGTCGAGAGGCGCTTACAACATACCAAATAAGTCGAAGACCGAAGCGTACTTCGTCTGTCACGATGCTGAGTTCAAGTCTAAAGTTTCCAAATATTCGGACGTCATTGGTACGCTGGCGTACTCAATTGTTCGGCTGGAAGAGGCTCCCAGCGGTTGTGCAATCCTGACTGTTTCGGATAAATTGCAGATTCATCTACTGCTGAAGGTAATGAGTTTTTAATGGCTTTTATAGTGCTGGTGTAAAGTGTAATATTTATCAATAATTTAATCTATGATTTGTCAGGGCTTGATTGATCCTGTCAAAGAATTGGAAAAGCTGAAAAAGAAAGAAGAGCAATTATCGTCGACAATACAAAAATTAAAGCAAGCTATGTCTTCTGCAGATTATAATGTTAAAGTTCCTGCCGAAGTGCAAGTGACGGATAAAGAAAAGTTGGTCACGAGTGAAGGCGAAATGGAAAGGTTAATTGAAGCTATGGAGGCTTTGAAAACGATGTGAATTGATATCAGTTTCTAAATAATTTTTCTAATATAAATTATGTAAACTATTTTATTTATTAATAAAATGCCTTGGATTTTTGGAAGAAACCGAATTATTTTTTACTTTTTTATTTAAAAGCACATGACAAAAAAGGTTTAAGAACAACACAACAAAAACAAGATTTTTATTTTAAAATTTATTTGTGCCAATTTATGTATATGTATATAATATATATCTATAGAAAGATATATGTTAACAAATATATTACACATTCCCTAAAAACGCATACTCAACAAAAGAGGGGAAAATTGCGATACGAAAATGGATTTCGATATTCGAGCTTGGGCGCATGTGACTTTCAAAGAATTGAGTATTCTATACGTTCTACATCTCCTTATTTAAAATAATCGCTCTATAAGTTTTTTTCGGTAAGCTGATGAATAACTGGTAACGATACTTAATTATAAAAATTTAATTCAAGTAAATATTGTCGATGATCGCGGGCTAGCGCAATTTCATTTATGAAATATAAAAATCAATGCTTCTGAAAAAAGTGCATCATGATATATATATAAATATAATAATATATAGTCTAGTTTTACTTTTGGAATGATCATTCTTTCATTCTCGGGCTATCGTTTATTCAATATTTATTTACAGAAAGGAAGAACACAATTGCCACATTGATTTTTCTCTTTGTTGATCGATGAGTACTTATTATGCCTCTAATAAAATTTCTCATAAATAATAATATTAATAATAAAATTAATAATAATGATAATTAATAGGATATATAAATCTCGAATTTACAGATAATGATATGTCGCATTCAATCGTGAATTTACTAGACTTGTGCAGGAACTTGTGCTGTTTGGGTTCCGATTAAGCTAACGTTGTTAAATATTTCTTAATATGTGATTTTCATTCAAGAGTTTTGGTTAAGCTTAAACTTACTCAACCTAAGAAGTTGGACAAACTCACAATGAAAGACTATCACCTATAATATATTTTTGGCAATTGCAATTTTATAAAAAAAAATTATCACAAATTATTTTTATTTTATAAACATAATACTAGTTAAAATAATTTTGATTATAACAAAAGTCATATACAGATACCAAACTAAAATAAGCAATGATAATTTTTGAACCAATTCGATTAAGTAACGATTCTTTAATAAATAATACATAATTTAAATTGTATATTTTTACTTATAAAATTGCAATTAAGAAAAGTAATTATTAATTAATTGAATGCCCAGCACTATAATTACTGAATAGTCAAGTTTAACCCTATGAATGCAAATATTCAGTCATTTCATTGGACCGACTATTCGTTGTATTTAAAACAAGACTTTCAAGCAGGCTATGTAGTGATTGACTTGAGCTTTTAAAAACATTTACTTTCTCCAAAATAAATAGCTCTGTATCTTTCGTACTCTAGCGAAACTGTGTTTGCATTGATTCAATGGACAGACAGATTCACGTTATCACAAAAATCCCAAATTATTTCCTTGAAAAATCTTAGAAAATATAATAGAGCAGCTTTCTACTTTTTCTCATTATAGGTAGATAGATATGCGTCAATGATCACCAGTGATTTAACAAAAATTTCAACAAAAATTTAGCACTACAGAATAAAAATAATAATAATTTAACACAAACTAACTTAGTTATAAGTTGTTATATACATATATCGACGTTTGAAAAATTAATTTTATGAAATAAGAATCAAAAGCTGCTCATTCTTGTTAAAAGCAATGATAAATTATAATTATTTGTGTAAACATGGGAAATTGTATTTCCCTTTTAGAAATTTTATCTTTTGACTGCACTAAGAACTTGTTGCACGGCTTTCTTTATTCCGTTCTAAATTTTAATTTATGTACTATCGAGAAAAGGCGGTTGGTGCATGATTGAGCCATGCAAATTCACCAAATACATACATCTTTTCCCATTCGTTCAATGCGATAAATCAGAATTTTACTATAAACGACATTATAATTTGACTTAGACGACGTCTCTACGACTCCCTGATTTAAAAATTTTCAATTGAAGAAGAATTGACTAATTACTTTTCATTCTCTTTTATAAGGCCTACGTGATTGCAATTGCTAAATTATCAGTTAATAAATCGTATCCGCAACTGTTGTAATATAAACAAATCAGTATATAAATAGTGGATACTATATCTATATTATACTAACAATTTATCAATCGATCTAAAAGAGCCTTAGAAAATTAGATTGAAAATAATTCTATGAGATGCGAAAGAACAATTTTTATCAACTTAGTAATACGTTTCTGTGCAACCTAAATTAGTTTTAAAAAGTTTTTTAAAACTTGTACTTAATGATTTTCAAGCAAAAGGTCTGAAGTCGATCTTACTTTTGATTTTAATTTTCATTTAACAGTAAATATAACTTATTATGATTGTAAATAAGTATGATAATTTTGTTGTAGAAAAGTACTACTGAGCAGGTAAAAACCTGTTTTAGATTTCCTCAGTTGAGCTAATTTTTTTACTAATAGACAAACCAGCATTAGTAACAGTTGTCAAAAGAGTCAACCCTGTATCCGAAATTAGGTAAGTTTAAGTCTTACTTTCCTCAAAGTATCAACTAATTTACTTATCTTTTTCGGCACTAAGTCTTATATAATAGATTTAAAGAATTACATACGGAAAGAAGCGTTGCGAAAATGAACTTACGTTGTTTAGTTACTAATATAATTAATGTGAGGCCGTGAATATGAAACCTTTGTAACTAAAGTATCATTACTATTAGATCAGAATTTAATCTCTCAGTGACATATATTAATAGTAATATATTACGTTAATCATTACATTGTAAATGCTATATAAAGTTTGATAGTATTATATAAAAGAAGTATATTTTTATAATATAAATTCATAAAAAAGTAACGTTTTGATCATAAAATTGCCGTATTTTTACAATTAAACTAAGAATTGATATTTGAATCAGATATGTTATAATAATATTTTTCATTACATTTCATTAATTTAACAGACAAAAACAATCATAATGTCGTTAGACAACGAAACAAACGTATACATTTTGCTATACCAGTAGCCGTACCACTAACTTTGACAATCACCACACCATCAATTTTACGACCAAAATTTACCTTAGCAATACGAAAGAAAATATACAACGACTTATACGAGACTAATGCTGGTTCGCCCTTTGTCTCTCTCACCGCGGAAATCCCTCGCAACCTTCTATCTATTTATCTATCTCTCTCTCTCTCTCTCTCTCTCTCGTTCTCGCGTGCAACTATATAAATTGCAATTTCCGAGTCGCCACTACCCATTACTCGTCATCATCATCATCGTCGACTTGACGGTCTGCTGGGCGCTGAAGGCCGTGTCGAAGAGCTTGCCGGTTGTCAGGCTGTTGCCGAACGGCTCCGGCCTGGGCGGTTGCTGCTGGGACATTAGCGATGGCCTCGGGGTCGACGTCGACGTTACAGACGACGTCATTGAAGACGACGAGGCTCCCGACGACGAGGTGCCGTTCGACAGGCTGAACTTGTTGAAGTCCAGGCCGTATTCTTGCAGCAGGTCCAGGTCACCGATTTTCCCCTTAAATTAGAGTCAATTTCGTGCAATAAACAAATATGTAAATGGCACAACGCTAATATAAAATAAAAATTGTGTTTTTATTTTATGCATAATTTCTACAATAGATTGTTTAGATACACAAAACACGTGAAGTATAATTCATTTAAAAAAAAATTTTAATTTATTTGAATACTTGTATGAACAAAATTTTATAATGTAAAACTGATTTGTAATAAAGAATATCTGTGCGTAGTTAAAAATTTAATGTATGCTATTATTATATACATTATCCCTATATCTTATACTGTATTATCGTTAACTCACCCACATCAAGAATCGAAAAAAATAAACAGAAATTGTTTATTTACATTTCAGTGCAAGTATTTTTCAGCCTTTACATTATTTTTCAAACAAAAAAAGAAAATATTTCTCAAAAATACAGATTAAATTCCACAAGAGAATCACAGGATAATAACAACTATTTAAATTATTTTTGACTTCACACTGTAGTAATAGTATTATCTACTTATATCTTTTTGCAAAATCCAATTTTCCTATTAGCTTCTAATCCACATACTTTAGCACTAAATTACCTGAGTTGGCGCCGCGGGCTCCGACTTGCGCTGTTGCGGCGCGAAGTAGGGATAGAGCGGATTGCTCAGGCCCTCGCTCATCTCGGGCACGTGGAGCGATTGGCTCATCTGCCGGGACACACCGCCGCCGGCGGCCGACGACCTCGCCAGCAGCGGGTCGAAGTCATCGTCGCTGTTCGTCGAGTCCAGGCGGATCAGGTCCTGCACGTCTGGCGCTGAGCGGTCCTATAAAAATTAAACCGTGTGTCGTTCTGCTTTACGAAAGGCCGATGGATTCGTATGGGTGCGGGTTAGTGTATATCGACATTTGAAAATGTTAGTTTGCAGAAAGATTCTTTTTTTTTTATAATCGGTTACGATTATTAACTAATTGATGATTAACGAAATAGTGATCATCATTATTTTATTCGTTATTATGTAACGAATGAAGTATAAGTGTGACGACTATTTTTGAAGGTTTGTTATTTTCAACAAATCAGATAATAACCGTAAACAATTATTTTCCCGTGGATTGTCGTTGAATAAGTTCAGCTACTTATATTCAGAAGGATATCATATGTTTAAACCGTCGCAGATAGTACTTATTGACAATACATATATATATATTTTTTTTTTCAATCGATGCAAGACACGCATATCTGTAAAAAGAAACACAATACATTACAATCGCACCAGAAAAACATGACATGTTTCACATAGTATAGATTTAATTTGGCGCCTCTTTCCAACGACGATATATCTGTGATTTTGCTTTTACACCGAATCCAGTCGGTACTTCAAACGCAATGTGATATTTATTATTCATGAAATTATTCAGTGCAGTACAAATGAAAATGACGATTTATCGAATTTACAATTCATGAAACCAAAACCAGTGATCAATTAGAATACATCAATCGTGTTGTTAGTGGAGTACCGAAACTTACAGATATGCGCGCCCCGACGGAGCCACGTACATATAGAGTTCAACATAATTATTTCACAATTATTTTAATAACAATCACATGAACACGCGTATAATAACCAATGCTCAAAGAAAAAAAAATGAAAAAACAAAATAAGTGCTCTCAGAGATTCTAAAAAAAGAAAAAGGAAGAGAGAGAGAGAGAGAGAGAGAGAGAGAGAGAGAGAGAGAGAGAGCGAGAGAGAAAAAAACGTGAAACGTAAATTAAAAATTTACCTTAGCGAGTGCAGAGCAGGAATCGACATTTTTTAATGGTGATTCAATGGGCAACTTATGGTTGTCGGTGCGAAAGAGGGGATTTGGAAAGCCGAAGGGATTGAGCACCTGACTGGTGTCGAAGGGATCGCTGAGGCTCTCGTTGACGAAAGTGTCGTTCAACGCGCCAGGATTGGAATAGAGCTCGAAGGGATCCTCCGTGCGGAGTTTGTCAACGAAGTCTTTCGTAGCGTCGACTACGGACTTGCCCTCAGCCTCGACGGTAGGGTCGAAGCTGGCAGTGAAAGGATTGACAAACTCATGGGAGGAGGGATCGGACGTTTTGTTAGGGCTGGCTTCGGGTTTGTTTGCGGATGGAGGAGAGGAGGACGAGCCGGCGCCGATGAGGGGCGCCTTGTCCGGCTGCGAGGACTTCATGTCGAGAGAGTTCGAGCCGGGATTACTATTATCGTTATCGTTGCTGTTCTCGTTGTCGTTATTGCTATTGCCACCAGCATCGGCGGGGCTCGGGGTATCGGAGGGCAGGGGTAGGGGATCTTTGGAGTTGCCGGCGGGCTTGGGCGTGGAGTGTTTGGGGAGCTGGTAGTGCTCGTAGGGATAGTTCTGGCTCGAGCTAGGCGGAGGACCGTGCCGCAAGCGCCCACCACTCCATGCAGGTCTCAAGCTGTCTAAACTGCGCACTGGCTTCAACTGTAAAACGGTGATATGCAACAGACCACACGCACGCACACACACGGAGATAGAAAGGGACAGAAGGGAGAGATAGAGAAAGAGAGACTTCAGTCTCGTGTTTCTATTCTTTTTGGCGGGTCGAGTCTTGGAGCTTATTCGAGAGGCATGCGTAGATCTCGATCTTTGCGATTATCGGTATAAATGGTTGGTGATCGTGTATAAAGATGTTATGTTAGGAATTTTTCATGTTCGAAATAATAATCAAGTTTTCGTCGATGGCGATGCTTTTGTTGGTTTCCTTGGAACCGGTAAATTTGGTTTTCAGGAAAGTTATCAGAATTGGGCGAGTGAATAAACTCAAAAACGATGTGCCGAAAAGCGGAGATAAAATTTTAAAGTGATTAGTCAAAAACCCCCGACAGGATATACGATAAACATTATCAGGGCGCAGACGAGTTCACAGCGATAAAGTTTGAATATCCTAACGAGAACCACGTTTTCGTTAGAAAATGCGATTAAATTAACAAAATTTGCGAAATTGTGAAACTATTGACAGTAGAATTTATGATAATTCGATGTTCTTCATGAGCGTGAAATTATATTATCTTACACGAACAGACAACAATGAGATAATAATGACTATTTATAGTATAAAAGTTTACATCACTTTTCATGCAAATTTCCATATTTTAAAAGAGCTAGAACTGTCTATAGATAAATCTTTCAATCTTTAAATGCAATAAATAACTAAAAAATTCATTCAAACATCAAATGAAACAAAATAAAAACATTAAACCTAGAACTTAAAATCACATACACATATATAATTGAATATGATGAATGATAATTGCAAAGGATTACGAGATCGGTGCTAAACAATTTCTAAACACGGATAGCAACATACACTATATAAGAGCAGGTACAACAAAGTCAAAGGAAACAAACGAACACACCTCTCAAAGTTCAAAGACTCGTCCGCAACACAAAATAACGCTCATGATTTCGCGGTCCAACATCGAGAAAGAGAAAAACACATTGGTCGTGAAAGATAGCGATCACAGCGGATCGTTCGCTGACTCGGCTAGAAAAACACAACTAGACCAGAGGAGCACGCGGGCGCGAATCTTATCATTAGCGCGCGAGAAACACGACTGGTACTTAAAGCCAGTCTATCCTCTCCTCTTTTCTCTCTTCCTCGTGTGTCGGAGTGCAAAATCCAGCGCATTATGCAATGGTACAATGATATTCCGTTTTCAGCGTTACAAATATAGCGCGCGACTGCTTGATGATTCCGCAACCCGCTCCCTTTGAGGCGACATGTGTGTATATGCATGATATATATTACGTCGGGCAATTGTACCAGTACAAGTATATTATTGAGATGCGTGAACGTACATCAATTGGCTCCTCCCTGTGTGGACGTCTTCCTCAAGAGTGACGACGAAGATTAAAAAAATAAATAAATAAAAAAAATACACAGACGAAAGGAAAAAAAGATCAACCAGAACACTGTTCGATGACATGCTGAGTATGAGTGCTGAGTACGTTTGTATACACTTCGTTACCCGGTGTGCGGTATCTATGTATAAGAATGATGCACCTCATGCTCTCGAAGGTAAACACGAAAACCGGTATACGACGTAAACGCACGTGTGCAGTCAGTCACAACAGAGGCGTGTGAAAATGACGCGAGATACATATATCCGCGGCCGAAGATGCACTGTTGGAATGAAGACGCAAAACAGCAGCGACAGCGACGACGACTACCCGACGAGCAATCGTAATGACGATGATGATGCACGCTATCACGCGATATTCTCGTGTGTGTGAAATTGCAGCTGCGAGCGATAAGGGATATATCTCTTTCCTCGCGCGCGCGCGCGTGTGTTCGCTTCTCTGTATAGGTTTACTTACGCTGCGGTCCACCGGAGGCGTATTTGGGAAGATGACGTCGCGCAGCTCCTGCATGAGGTCGATGTCGAGCCGCTCCGGCGGCGAGTCCTGCTCCTCTGGTGAGCTTGGGTTCAGCGGCGAGTACTGCTTCCTGCTGCAAGAGTTAGCGAGCATTTAATTGGACAGTGCGATTTTTGACGCAATCGATGGGGGCGGTAAATATGTTGATGGTTTGTTGGAGTTTTGGAAAGTCCTGGATGTTATTCGGAATGATTGTGGGTAAATTCGAGTTTATAAATATATTGTACAACGTAATTTACTTTTTTGATTTGTCTGCATTAAAGTTTCATAGATGTAATGTTTAAAAACTTTAAGATTCTTAATTAATAAAATTATTTATCTATTCATATTTTATTCAAATTATTAAAACAAAATAAATGATAATTTGAAAACTCTTATTTGTGAAAGATAGATAGGCAGATTTCAGTTACCAAATATATTGAAAAAGAAAACGCGCTTAGATGACAAAAATAGAACTCTTCGGGGCTCACCTAGTTTCGACATTGCTATTCCGAAGTCGCAGCTCCTTTCGATAACTCGTCGTGGGCGTAAGGCCACTTGGAGATTTAGACGGGGACGCAAAAGATATTGGTCTTCTGTCTAGCGTTGGAGAGCTTGGTGCTGACCTGGGCTGATGAAATCGTTTGCTATTATCGCCTCTCGCTGTCCGTCCTGAAATATCGTTATTTAATTTAGACGACAATTCTGCTTTATCTTTAAGATTCAAATGTATATAATAGTACCCGTACGTTTAAGGCCTTTGTAAGCAGTTTTCATATCTTTTCCCTTATCCTTAACCTGAAATAATAAATTTATGATGACTTACTCTACTTTTTTAATGATTTTTTTTTTAAATTAAGGTAAAGAGCTAGGTATTCTTACCGATTTAACTGCGTATTTTACAGCGGGATTCGCCTGCAATATGTAAAAGAAATTTAATAAAGATAATTTTATT
>JAPYZO010010857.1:0-16186 GCA_030522905.1 Torymus flavipes
TTCAGTTCGACATATGCGAATGCAGATTGTTCTTAATTTCGAAATTCTAAATTACGAAAATCATATTTTCGAATGTAACAATTCACCTACTGTCCAAAACATCAAATTTCATCAATACGATTTTAAACCAAATATAACTTATTTCTAATGATTTATTTCGAACTAACTTTATTGTATCTATATTAAAATTCTATTAATGAAATTCGATGTTTTGGACAGTAGGTGAATTGTTACATTCGAAAATATGATTTTCGTAATTTAGAATTTCTAAATTAAGGACAATCTGCATTAGCATGTGTCGAACTGAAAAACGTCTACAGTTGACTTCAATTTTAAAGTGAATCGTCTAAACTCTGGACCCCCCCCCCCCCTTTCGGCCATTCGTGTTTCAATTATATATATATATTTTACTGTATAGTTTTTGAAATATTTCTCTTAGTTTTCGAGTTTAGTATACAAAATTTTATTAAAATTATATCTTTCAGGCATCTTGATGAATGCAATAAGAAATATTTGAAACTTGCACCTTGTTTGCCATCTCATTAAAGAAAAATCTCAACAACAAAAATTTAAAAAACTTGCCAAACAAAGCGCTAAAGACTAATTTTGCACAAAGAAACCTGGAACACAAACCTTTCAAATCTCGTCAAAATAAAAAGGTCCACGCATGACAGAAGGTCGCTCGGTGCATTATAACCAGAGACCTCATCGTCGTCGTCGCTGCCATACGACAGACACTCGAGCCAATCCGCCTCACACTTATATACTTTTCTGAAATGTCATTGGTCCGAAAGCGCGCACGTATGCGTTCTATGTTCTCGCCTCTCTACGCAGGTTTCGCGACAAACAACTTTTACTTTTAGCTCTGCTCAAGCGCGCGCCAAAAAAACAAAACGCACGACGCGTTCCATAAATTTACACGCGTGCCAGCGTTCTCGCGAGCGTCTATATTTATGAGCGATACTCGTGTATATCTATATACATACGTGTCTGTGTATGTATCTATGTATATACATATACACGTATTTCTCTATATACAGGAATTTATGTGTTTACTTTTTTTTGCATGTCGATGCGCGCACACACGAATGACAACCGCGTTATGTTTTTCGCGCGTGAAATCCGGGTGAATGGCTATTTTACGGCAGGTACAATCGTCGCGGGCTTTCATTGATGCTTATCGGCGGAGAGAGGAGATAAAGCGCGAATAACGAAACGCCCGCCGTGTGGTTTTCCCGCTGGGCCGTAAACCGTTTATGAAAATGACGTGTATATATATATGTGTGTGAGTCGCGCGCTCGTTTTTATGTCAATTGCGTGTACACGTCCTTTGGGATTGTATATTGTACGTTTCGAGCGCTTTATCGATGTATCGCATTGTTTTATTTAAATAACTGCATGATCGTCGTTATCGCCTTTTTTTACACGCTGACACACTCGCCACCGTCACATGTTTACGATATAATAATCCTGCAAAGTTATCAACTATTTGATTGTTTGAACTGCGCAAAATTTTGGCACGTTCGGCCACTCTGCAAGCTCGAAATACCTGCCGAGCTCATTTTCCCGAAATTCCGCACTTCGCGCGCGCGATAATCGCATTCCCAATCTAACGCTCGCTCCACCCTAGAGCGAGAGCGCGCGCATCACCTCGCCAACTGCATTACTCTTCGAATAATCTCGCGCTCTCGCCTAAAATACTTACGCTCTCTCGCGTTCAGGAATTTTCCGACTGTCTAAAATCTCCGAAAGCGAAATGCGCTTCTCTCTCCCTCACTGTACTCATGTACGTATATACACTCGCGCGTATGTGTCATCGCGGCGCTATCCTATAAATAGTCGCGCGACCCGGCGCAAAAGTCTCCTCTCTCTCCCTCTTTCTACGTGTACAGCGAGCGCACGATAATAATTCACTCGGCGCGGGACATCTGCGTGTTTTTTCACACAGACGTGCGCCGCGTGCACAATCGACGTTTCCTGCAATTATTTTCGTCGCTGCTTCTTCGTGTGTATCGTCTTCGTGAAGCGCGATGCTGTTATTTTTTTTTCTCTCTCTCTCTCTTTTCGCAGTCACGGTGTGCCATGGTATATCAGCAAGAGAGACACTACGGCCTAGGAATAATTTAATGCGCGCGAAATGAGCGAGGCTGCGCGCGTGCAATTCATATAATACGAGAGAGAGAGACGTTGTAAATATATTATTCGAGGTCTGTATGAATTATTGTATATATATGAAATTACGTCAATTTTATTAGAGTATAATAATGCCTTGAAATTGGATTATTAAACAATTATCGTCTTCCTTTCCATTTTCTCAAGAACGCGCACCGTCCGCATTTAAATACTAAACGCCGCGCGGGGAAATGCATGTAAGCTCAGATCAAAGAGAGCAGCATATACTATATATACTCACTCTCTTGAGGCTACATAACGAAAGAAAATTCTCCTCGATAGAAAATTATGAATAACACGATGGATAAGGTCGAGCTCTCTCTCTGCCATTTGCATATTCAGATCAAAGAGCCACACCTGCGCGCACAGCCCCCATGAAAAATTCACCTCTCACCCTATAGCCTTCATTTCCATCATCCAAGTCCTTCCTCTCTTTCTATCTCCAAAAAAAGAGAAAACTTCCCAAGACTCAACGACAACGCGCGTCGCATAATAACAATTCCCTCGATTTCGTTATAATTCTCTCTCCTCCATCCTCTCTTTCACCGAACAAAAACGGGAGTGAAAGCGAGTATTAGCGCTTCTCTCTCTCTCTCGCGCGATGGCGAGAGCTGCAGCGGCAGCAGCACCAGCCGTGGGCGGCTAACTGCAGCGCACGGAGCTGCTGATGTTGCGCGCGCGAGCGCGCTGAATCGTTCGTTTTTCGAAATTGCGCCGTGTGAGAGGAGATTCTGTGCGAGGTCTAAAAATAGGATGAGGTCGCGGATAAGGGACTTGCGTGACGATGTGGAAGTGTCCATGATTATGTATTTTTTGAGGATAAGGTTGAATTTTGAAGAGGAATAATATCGAGGTGTACCAATTCATTTGGCGAAGATCAGTATGAAAATGTCGGCGATAAAATATCCTGAGAAAAAGGTATAATTTATCACTTGGAGCGTAATATTGAAAAGCGTGATTTATACTCCTCTAAATTAAAAATATCAGCTCGAAGCCTCGCCCCTACCATTTCCAGGTATATTTTTCCTCAATTTCCTATCTTAATCTTCGTCTTTTTCATCCGCTACGATATTAATCTCGAAGCAATGCCCAAAAATAAATACACACCGACCGCGCGCACACAAAAGATCAAAACAGCGATGACGACGAGCCTCCGCGGAAATCTTAAAATAAAGGACGCATCTCTCATCGCACGCCGGCCTCTCTTCAGCATCACCCACTTGACATTATTTAAAGGGAAGAGAGGAAAACGAATTCGCAGAATTTTAAATCCGAATTTAAAGATTTTTCTCGCGCAAAAAGGACGACGACGCGCGTCTGCACGCGCGTGCACCGCGTATAACCCAGATTCATCATTATCGCCGTCCGCGTGTCCCCCAAGGTCTTTGGTTCCCTTTGAGAACCGTCGACGCGAGTGATGTCTTGAACTTCTCCCTTTTTTCTTCTTCTTCTTTCTTTAACTGTATCGAAGATGAAATGAGAGTGAAATTTATTAAGTCCCGAGTGAAATCAAGTTCGCGCGAACCGGTATTACTAGTAGAGAGTGGACAGGATAGTAAATAGTAGGCGACACGCGCGTGTTATGTTAATTACATTGTCGCCAGGTGGACCGTGCTTTCTTTTTGTCATATCTAAGGCTGCCACTGGCAATTTGAATACTCGAAAGGAAAGTCCTTCATTACGCGCCCATACAGGCGACGATAACATTCGGATCTTGAATGCTATGTGCGCTTTGAATTCGTCTTGACGTGTGTATAATAATTCATACACTGCGCACGTGACTCGCCTGCTTAATGGGTTTTCTCATTTTGACACTATATACGAGACGCAGAAGGAGATTGTACAAGGTCAGCCAGTGCGCTCGGACACTATCGGCGCGATGACATACGAATTTTCACTAACGTGCGAACGAGCTTTAGTCATGTTGTTAGACTCAAACATTTTTTTTCTTTTTAAATGGAAAAGCACATTTTTGCCTCGTGGAAAAATTCCAAGTATGACAGTTCGGCTAGAACCGAGTCGCGATTATGAAAAGATTTCGCAATCCTGTGGCGTGATAGATGGACACGCTGCGCGGTGTTATTATATTATTCTTTGCCATCAACTGTGTCCAGCATAATTGATACAGTTTACAATTGAAATGGCCTGAAAAATAGGCTCCTTCGGAGAGAGCCATGAGTCACAGCGGGCAATAAAGATGTCGTGTATAAATCAACGTCAAATTCTCGATTAACGATTGTGAGAGTGAGCGCTTGCGCGACTTTTTCAAAACAGATAATGCATTCAAACTTACCATAAAATTACAAAATTGCGCAATAAATTATCCAAACAACTAATCCTTACCCTCTTACACCACCACTCGACCTATAACCCTACTATATATATATATACCTCGCACTCGAACGGATTTACACAGAGTTCCAAATTTACCTCGTTACAACAACACATCCCTACCTTATTCATCCCTCACCGGAAGCACTCACGACTCGAGTGAAAAAAACTCTCGTAATGGTCCCATCTCGACACTTCTCATCCCCTTCTATACCAACGAAAACATCATATCCTGATACCCAATAACACGGCGTCTTCTCGTCTTAACTCTCTCAGTCTTGCTCGCGCTACACTCTCGCTGTTATTTCTACTCCCGAAATTCCCCTCCGCGGCGCCAAAAGTAGAAATTCCAACCCTTCCCCGCGCCGGGTTAAATTTATCTCCCCCGCGTGCCGCAGAGTTTATCGAACGCGGTGTAGGACAATTGAATCTCGAGGTGGTGCGAGAGGCTTTACTGCCGTAGCTGGAGTATAGTGGTATTTTTAAAGATGATGAGAGCCTTTGTAGTGCAGATTGCGGATCGGATCGTCGTGTTTTTGCGCGACGCTCGAGGGGCTTTGTCATGCTAATGCGGATTGGAGAGAACGTTTTACCTGTTATTCGGATTATCGCTGGGAGCGCGGAATGATTCAAGATTGCTTCGAATATACCGATTTACTATTTTACAAGGTTATAATGCGTATTTTAAGCCCAAAACGGACGTTCTCTCGTGAAAATGTTCATGCCAACTCAATTACCCCCCGGCTCTTAACGCAATTCCCGCACCCTAAAACGCATTATACACCTTCCCTTTAAAACACCTTCCCAAAGTGCGGGCCGCACACCTCGAGTCCACCACCGCGTAAGTCGATTATATGTGTGCGCGCCGTGCCGTGTCGCTGCGGCGGTGGCATTTTAAGCGGGGGCAGCTCTCGTGTATGTGGGCGGCGACCGATTAACCCCCGAGCCGGGATTTATGCGCGCGAAGACAGCGCCGACACGCTTCCGCGCGTTATATGTGTTTTGGTTACACAAGGGGGAGGGAGGAGAGAAGTGAGGTGTTATAGGTATGTGTAAGGCCGGGCTCTCTCGGACACGGTGTGATGTATTTGGGGTTTACGTAGTGGCGACAGTGAGGGCAGAGGAATATGGTCTGCGTAAAAAAGGAAAAGTGTCGGTGCAGGGTTAGGGTGAAAGAGATTGGTGAGGAAAGATGTGGCGCAGTATGCGGATGAGGAGATTTGGGTTAGGATGATGCTTTTTTCTTTTCATTAAAGGGAATATTAAAACGGTATTTTGTCTGTTTAAGAGAGGGAGAAAGGGTTTGTTTGTGTATCGATGCGCGTAGGAGTTTGTCAAAGTACGTATCTCATTTTTAATTAAAATGTTCCGAAACATTGTGAAATACTTTGGTGCGACGATATTAATTAAAATCTCGGCGTACTGCGCATCACACAAGTTGTACTTTGTAAAGCCGGGCGCGAGCGTTAATATTTGTTGAAGCGGTCGCAATTTTGAATAACAATTTGTTTAAAGTATGTGCGTCATCAATAATGTTGCACCACCAGCAGCAGCAGCATTTAATTTAACAAAATGTTTTACCTTTTAATTATCGCATAAAATATCGCACGCTGCATCCTGTATACTAACCTGCAGAGTTTACGACAAAACTTTACAGCACAATTTGACATTTACACCTATACCTACCTCAAAAAAAAAAAAAAAAATCATAAAACTATTCCCATCTTGCCTGTCTCCACGGAAAAAAAAATATAAAACCACCGCCCACACCGTATAATACATAAAAATGGGTCGACCTTTCAAATTTTCCCCAATAAAACATCCGCGCGCTCATCGGCTCACACACTCGACATAGCAAACGAACGAACGGAAACCCCAGCTATAAACCGTCCTCCTACGCCCTTACCTCGCTCATGTGTCTCGAATCAGAAAAAACCGAGCGAAAAGCTTCGTTCTCGAAAAACCCACGTATACCATGCGCGCACCATTGTCGGCCGTTTGTAGGTCGCGTTAATTGCCGCGGGCGACGGGCGCGCGCGGAAAACCCGTAAAGCGAACTCTTCTTATACGCGGAGTGAGAGAGCAAAAAAGGCTGCAGCACGCTGCAAAGGCGAGTCGTCGTCGTCGAGGAAAGAAGGAGGAGAAGCGATAAGCGCGCCGTGTTTGCTCGCGCAGTCGCTAGGCGCGTAGTCGAGCGAGCTTTATCATGGGTTGGGAGAACGAGGTTGTATAGTTTTTAGCGGAGTATATATATGTATAGTGGGTCGGAGAATGGGGACAAGTAATGTTCGTTATTATTTTAACGTGGAAAAATAAATAAGCAAATATATATTATGAGATTTATTCGACCAATTTTAAACGTGTTTTTTATTAAAATTTTCGTAATAAACTGGAACGTGCACGTAATTTACGTAAAATCCGCGCGTTCAGCAAATTTTAATCTTACTTTATAAACCAAAATTCTCGTGGTATAAACTCCTACGACCACATCACAAAAAAGATACTCGCGGCAACACGGCTAATATCAAAATTTTAATATCAAACACCTCATAAAACCGGGTTTCCCGCTGGAACTTCTCTCTTTTGAAAATTCCAAAACACGCGAAAATGGCGCGTCCTTCTCTCGTTTTATATCTACCTCAAAAAAGAAACTTTTTCACCGACCGCCCACCACGACGAGATGATTTTCCCAGTTGTACATCACAGAGACAGCACACGACGACAGGGACGAAAGTCGTTAAATTTTTCATCGATTTCCCTCGGCCACCGCGCGCGATGTGTAATGCGCTATGACAGAAAAGAACGGAGGGCGAAAGAATGTTTCACAGGACATGACGTTTTATTATTTTTCGCAGCCTCTCTCACATCACTACTATACTCTCTTCCTCACACTTTTTACGCCAAAACTAAAGTTTCGGAAAGCACAGTTCGACGACGACGAGCTGGTCTCTTTTATACAGCGTATGCTATAAACAGTTTTTTAGGCGCGTCAAAGTAGACTTTTTAATAAACTTCGGTATACGACTTTGACAGTACGTTGATTATAAAGTTTTTCTTTAAAAGCGCAGCAGCAGCAGCTATAGTAACGCACGCACAAAACGCCTGTTTACCCCCCCTTAACTCACGTACATATATAATACACACCGCGCAGCAGAACAACACAAAGGCGCGAGAACCCCGCGAACTGCGCGATTATTATCCGCGTGCGATATATATACGTCTTCGCATTCAACCTCTCTCTCTCTCTCACAGAACAATAATGCACTCGCACTACACACGCTGCACTGAAAAACCTCTCTCTCTTCCGCAAATTGAAACCTCGCAACAACTCTCCTCCAAATTGAATCGCTCGTTACTCCCCTCCCATCGCGTCGCGAAATTAAAGAAAGCAAAAAAACGCCGCGAAACCAGCCAAATGCAGCAGTCAGTCTGCTCAACACACACGCACGCCCTCGTGCATTTAGCACACCACGCGTCCTCTCCCCCCTCATTAACCATCCGGGAAAATCGAGCCGCCTAACGAGGCCGAGCGAGCGAACCTGCAGCCTACAGGGGCGCGTCGCGTTTCTTCTTCTTCTTCTCCCCACAGCAGCAGTGTATAAGGTATAAAAAAAAGGACGGACGGAAGGGAGCTCGTGTATATGTGAGCGCGCGGAGGGAATTCGAATGCAGAGAGGCTGTGCGTATACGGGGAATTGAATGGCGCGGAGTGACGGAAATTTTAATTGAGGATGGAGATGGGGTGAGAGTGTGCGTAGCTTGCGTAAAGAGGGAGAGTGGTGTATATATACGCGAGTGGGTGCGAGATAGACCGCGTGGGCGTTTTGATATTTAGCGAAATCGAATCACGTACCGGCGTTATGTGCTGTTTTGTCATTCGACTATTATTCAATATCCTGCGGGGCCCCCGAAAAGTCTAGACGCGTATGTCCCGTGTCATTACTCAATCACGTTAATTGTATCTGCGGTACACGGGAATTATGGTAATTTCAACCGGTTGCAGCCTACCAAAATTAACCATTTAATGCGCCGCGCGACCCCCGCGTACATTAAAATTCTAATCACGTCCGTATATTCCCAATGCACTACCAAAAAAAAAGCACAAAAAAAAGAACGTTACAACCTCCTTTTGCTGTTCATTCGCATTCACGCGTGGTCGAGCCGCGCAAAAACAGCCGGCAGCAGGCACATGGCTCTCGCCCACCTGCTCCGGAATTATTACGCTTGCCACCCGCGTGCGCCGGAAGGAGCAAGAGCGCACCTGCACGAGCGCACGTACACACACACACCGCGTCCTTCCTCCCCCGTAGTGTAGTAGTATATAGTATGCGAGTTTAATTAGCATTGAATGCCGGGGGAAATCTTATACGGCCGTGTGCGCGCGCGCGCGGAAAAGTAATTGAGAGAGGTATATAGGGGGGAAAAAAGTGCGTGGAATTTTGAAGGAGAGGAAGGCGAAGGTTACGTAACGAACGAGGAATAGCGATTGGCAGGTGTCGTTGTTAGGATCGGATGTAATTGTAAAGTGTGTTATGTAGTGACATCATTTTTAATGTGGGTTATTTCGTAACAAGAGAGAGAGTATAATATAACGAGGCGCTTGGAATAAAATGTACAAGCTAAGCTGTATTATTACACTGTCAAGCACGCTATACTTTCTCAACGATTATATATGTCTCAAGAGCGTATAGGTATCTAAATCCATCGAGACACACACACTCGAGATTTACGTTAGCGCGCGCGGCTCTATCGGCCGGTAAATCCATCTCGAAATTGGATTATCGAGCGATGCTCGCGGTGGGGTTATGTAAAAAAATAAAATTGCACAAGAGTCCAGATATCGGTCCGCGCTGAAACTTTACATAACATCCCTCCGTTGCATAGATACATCAAATTTTATATATACCACCTCTCAGGGGGGCCGGCTTATAGATTGACCCGTGATACATAATTCACGATTCGCTCTTTATTCTCTCTGCAATATAACAACGAAGGTGTTTTTCAGCGCATTCTCGTGCAGCAGAGTGTATATATAAGTACACGCGAGAGCGGCGGCTAAATTATATCCAGCCGAGGTACAATAAGTACACTGCACAGTACTGTACAGTTTTCAACTCACGCTATCAAGCGCCCCGAGAGAGAGAGAGAGAGTTGGCCGTTCGCCTAAAGGATCCTAGTATACACAGAGCCATGCGCACGGTTTTTGCCCCGACAAACTATACAGCATTCATCACCTCCACGTGTATGTATAATATACGAAAGAAACGAGATTTTTCCAGCGTCATTACAATTACCGCGAATACAAAAGTCCCGGTTAAAAGTGTTTTTTACCCTATGCTCCCGTGTGTTTAATTGCGCGTTTACGCGTCGGAAAAGGAAAAACCGGCGGGGCACGACGACGAGTCGGGGATCAGACAAAAAGAGAAGAGAGCCCCGAGGTGGAAAAGCGAAGAGTCCCGTAAGTGAGGCTTCGAATCGACAACACCTCTTTCTCTCTCTTGTGCGCGCGTTGGCAGGAACAATAGTACAGTTACGATAATATAAACATCGGGTTTATAGCGCCGGCCGGATTGAGAAAGAGATGAAATCCCGATATCGTGCGGCTCGATGGAACTGTTATTCACAACCTCTCTCTCATCGTTCGTTATATATTTTTATCGCGCGAGCGGGAAAACTTTTAACAAGCCCCGCGCTGACGCGCGCGAGTAAACAACGGATCAAGGATCGCGCGGCTATGCAGTTTTCTACGAAAAATTCGACGCCTGAATAGAAGAGTGCGGATGTATATTATATTCGAGGAAGAGGTATGGAGTTTTGCACGAGCGCCAAATAAGTTAAACGTGGGAGTTATTATTATTTTTGCAAAAAGATGAACGAGTGCGAGGACGAGCAAATACAGGAGTGGATATATAAATGGAACGGTAGAATATAAGGAAGATTAGGAAAACAAATGTAGCCAGTGTGCAAATTGTTTTCGATGAAATAAAACAGTTTTAGCGGGCTTTTTAATTCCCGTTGTTGAGTTAGCACTACGATGCAAGAGCGAAGTGCTATTAAAATAATCCTGGAAATTCAGTGATGTGTGGTAAAATATATATACCTATAGGATGTCTGTGTTTTCATTTCCATAATCGACTCTATAGTTATGTAGGATAAAACCAAGAAAATACTACCTTTTACATTATCGTTCAAACAACTAGATCACGTAAAATCAGTTGGAAATGATATTCTATTTTTATCATTCAATTTTTTCTCAATAATTACACTTTACAATCTACTAAAAATACACAATAACCAACCGCATAGTTATTCTTACCCCGAAAACTACACTTTTATCATCACCTCTCATGCCTCTCATAAATTACGTCATAACTAACCACCCACCCGTCTTCTCTATTTTCCAGACATCCCGCGATGAGCGAACGACGACAGCAGCCTCAGCTGCGGCGAGCAGCACGAGCCCGAACTCGCACGCCAGTGGCGCACCAACGCCGGTTCCGTCGCCCGTCGGCGAGGCCCCGCTTGGTCGTGCCCTCATGGAACAGGCGATCCAGCAGGCCCAGCTTTCTGCCCAGCCACCTCCAATGGTCGTCACGCCACCAGGTTACTGGCTCGACGGTACTGAGCACAGGCACATGCTCGACTCGTGCGGTAGAGCATTGTTACCTGCACAGCCAGCCTGGCAGCCCAGGATCGATCAGGATGACACGGCCAAGTGCTACAGGCGGTTCTTCGTCGGCAGGGTAAGTGCATATATAGTTTTTTTTTATTATTGACTGATGTAAGAAGTGAATGGGTCTTATGTAGGGATAGATCTGTTGCTTTCTTCGTGGTGATGGCTGGAAATAAAAGAAAGTGTTGTGGTGGAGAAAGGAAATGATACCTAGGGCAATGTGTACAATAGAAAGCCAAAACTATTTAGCATTATCTTGGCGCGAGCGAGGAAGTCATCATTTAGAGGCTAATCGGATTTTACGACGCAGAAAGTCTTGCACATACACCGCGCGCCAACAATCTATATATACACGGGCGTATCTAAATCAAATAAGAAAGTTTTTATAACGAGATGACACACCTTCGATAATCCCAATCGCTATATATGTATAAGGTATAAAAATTACATAACTTATTTGTGGATTTTTAAAGCCTCTTTGCAACGATAGAACCGTAAACATTGCCATTATATCTAAACTCACACGCGTTATTATTATTATACACACTGAAATTTTCCAGTCAACGACCCAAACAATTCGAAGCAGCGTCCAACTTTTTTCATTATCTTTATACGTATATCTAACATCACTTTTCGTAATATCCTGCGCGCGCATTATATGTCCGCGCGTGGGCCGCTATAATGTCGCAGCCCAAGAATGTTAATTCACTTTTGCAATTTAAAACGCGAGCGATAAATTAAGGCATTATACATACATATATATCACCAACGCGATATCGCGAGAGCATATTTTCCGGGCAGTTTGTCAAGCCGTAAAGTTTAAGCTGTTATAATATAGATAAACACTGTGCTGCGCTGCTGCTGCTGCTGAGTGCGCGCTAATTAAAAATAACGTCCGCGTGCGCTGCAAGAACGACGACGACGACGACGCGGATTATTATTCAATATTGTTTGTTTTCGTTATTCTCATAATTTCAATACTATACACTTTTCATTTTCACATGTCGCCTCCTGCCACGTGCGGCAAGCTTCTTCTTCTTCTTCTTCTCTTTCTCGCTAATTGTATTAATTTGAATGCGTAATTGCAAGGAGCCCACGCCGCGTCTTTTGCCACCAGTTGATACACGAGGGCGCGCAGAGCACCCGGGTAATTTCGTATTAACATATTTCAAACGTTAATTATACGAATGGAAAACGAGCGACGGTAACACTAAGAATGCATGCGCATTATATATTTATTAAGAGATTCAGCGCGCAGTTCATTAACTTAACGCGAACATACACATTTCAATAACAACAGTACGTGCTGCAGCGCTTTTTACTGCCTCGTCCTCGCAAATCTTATCGTCAACCTTCTTCTATATTGACAATCCCATTGAGCGCGAGCGTAAGAAACACAGCCGCATTGTCGCTGAACCTCGCGCAAATAACAAACTCTCGTCGGCGAAAAACATTTATTTTTACCATGCGCAATTTGCTTAATACAGCCATTCGCTGGCATCGTATCACTTCGAAGGATGCGTCACCGAGCTATACGCGACACTTTTTACGGCTTTTTCAGACTCTGTGCGAGCCTTTTTTTCTTCTTCTTCTTCTCCTTCGCAATATGCAATTATACACGGTTCTCCTTTGTTTCGGCTGTGTGTATATGTGCATTGCATAATACACGTCGCTGGCGTGGAACGAGAAATTTATTGGACGCGATCGCACGCGTTTTTTATCGGCTCTACCCGCGCTCTTGTTTTTATCGGTCGCTTAAGATACACCGTCTTTATGTAACACTCGCTGCCGTGTGTCTTTAATACAGCGCCACGGCAATCGATAATTTACATTCATAAACGCGACGTTGGGTCGATTACGATATAATTGATGTAATATTATGCTTCGTTTCTATTTCAAGCTCGAACACAATGATTATATAGGTACACAGACTTACGTAAATACCCCTAAAATGTTTTAACGCTCACCGATCCGCGCGCAATTACATCAAGCCATCCCCCCGAAAGCACAATAAACCTTACGCAAAACACTTTCGCCGTAATCGCCTCATCATCAGCGGACAAATTGCGCGCCTCGCTGTCTCTCGACAAAAGGGCGCGACATCGCAGGCCTAAAGTGAGAACCGTGGTAAAAAAAGAGCGCGATAAAAACGAGCGCATTGTCCGTCCGTCGCGATTCCTAATTAACTCCCCGCGACCGGCGGCCAATTAGGTGCAGCACTCTCTGCACGAGAGAAAGAGAGAGATACCCATCTCGTATGTGTGTGCATTTCCCGCACGCACGGGCGTCTAACGACTTCCGCATCCTATGCTCTTTCTCTCTCGTGCGCGTGACGCGATGTGTTTTTTGTATAGGGGCTAACGGCTGCTGATGCTGTTGCAGTTTGGCTGAAATAATGCGATTTTATAGTTTTGGGAAGTGAAGGACATGCGGTAGATATATAAGTATACAACACTTATGATGATGACGATTGTTATTATTAATAACCGTCCAATTAAGGGGTTCGAGGCGAGCAATTTATATTCAATACGCGCGGAGGATTAGGAGACCCCGACGCCCGAACTTGGCTCCCATTGTATTCCATACAGCAATTTTATATATCATTTAAAATTCAAACCTTCGACGTATACACATCACGTTAACAAACCACATTACACTAATCATATTCACCATCAATACATTTTTCCTTCGTAATACACGAGGGCGCACGTATACGGATATTATTTATGAGCAGTGTATCCGTTTTTCATTATCGGCTCTCAATTCGCTCATTGTTCCTGTATATCAGTATATTAGTGGCTGTATGCTCCTGCAGGTGGAGCACGCACGTGGGAAGCAAAGTGCCGGTACATACTCGAGACGCCTCGCTTATTGTTGCGGCGTGTATGTGCAGACTATAATGGATGGTATATATGTATACCGTCGATAAAATTACGATAATCGTATAGTCCTCCGAAATACCCATATACGAAATAAAAGAAAAAAACTGCGAGCGCTTAATTAAACAAAATCACACTTACGAGGTACAATCCGGCAGGCCGTCGCATGCAGATATATTATACGCTAATTAACCTCGACTCTCAACTCGTATACATACGAAATGGAACTAGAGCCTCCCTGTGCTGCCACGGACGTTAATTATAAGCGAATAAACACACGCGGACGCCGCGTTTGTCCAAAGTGTCAGAGGGAAATCGCGATTCCCCGGTGGCGCAAAAAAAAAAAATTGGATAAGAGAGCGCCGAGGTAGGGTATATGAAAAAGAGCAGAGCAGCAGTATTATACATATAGATACACGTGTATGTACCTGAGGGGTGGGAGGAAAATTAAAATGAGATGCGAGAGTGGGAGAAAGGGTGGACGGGAGGGAGGCAGGAAAAGAGTACTTTGGCCGTGGGAGTGGGAACGTTCTCACACTACGAATTCACAATGTTCGTAAGAAGCACTCGCTGCAGACGGCGGCGGCCCTTCGTGTATATGTATACATGCTCGCGAGCAGAGCCTTTCGGATTTTCATTCCCCCCACCCTCTATGGCTTTAAACATTTTATATCTTCCGTTTGCGCTTCGTCCGTCGCTGCGGGCTTTTGTTTTTTCTTTTTCTTTTTGCAATTTCAAAATGAAACAGAAAAGAGGTCTTATAGTGCACGTACACGCTGTCGCGTTTTTACATTCGTCGTCGTATAAATCAAGTTTATATACATCGACATCGACCGACCGTTGATGTTTCGCGCCGTTATGGTTCCGGAATTTTCAATATATACACGCAGCCCCGCGCGGAATATTCTCAAAATTTTCTTCTCCCGCAATAATATAACCGAGCGAAATCTATTTTCCTTTATCGAATAAAACCGCATTATATCATAGCGCCGTCGTCATGTGTGCTTCTCCACAGCATTCATATTCCGTGCATGCACGACCTCATTGTCTCCCTCTCGTTCCTTTTTCCGCAAACGAAATCCTCATACCCTTTTCCCCCTCTTTCAATCTCTCCCTATATACCCACTTCTGCTTCTTCTTCTTCTTCTCTTTTCCTCGCTCTCTCTCTCTCTCTCTCTCAGGGCCGCCGCGCCGCACCGCGGGCGAATTTTTCAATTTCTCCGTCCTCTCTGTGTGTTTGCCCTCGCTCTATACCTACTCGTGTGTGTTGACGCGGCGGCGGATAGCTGTGCATTATTTATTTACGGGACGACGTGGGCGGCGACTCAATGGAATTTCCGCACACTCGCGTATTATACCGTGGAAAAACTTATTCGATCGTATTCTTTAACGGCTAATTGTGTACAGTGTCGTGTCTTAATTCGGTTGGGCCCGCGGGTGTCGTTGCAAAGTGGAGCGAGAGAAAGAGGGAGCTAATGCTGGCAATTACGGTGGAGATATTTGTCTTGGATTAAAGTAATTTAGTTTTGCGCGGTGAGGAAAGCTCACTTCGTTATATACGCAGGGTTATTATTATTACGCGTTATAAATGAAATATTAAACCGCGCGAGACTTAATTGTTATTACGGCCCCTGGCTTAAGCGCTTTCAAAACACTGAGCGCGCGAGTGCGCGTTTTGCTCTATCTCAATAAAATCCTCTAAGCCGCGTTTGTTTCATCACCTACTCGTTCCCTCGCGAAGCCCCATGCGTGCTGTATATATCGTGCACTACATCCATGCGCGCGCGTGAACTCTCGCAGTATCGCCTATCGACTCTCTTTATTCGCGAGCGCGTTTTATCTCTCTGCGGATTTCGCTACGTACACCTACTCTCTTCGGAGAGCAGATTATAATTTAGATAAAAACTCGTTGGATTTTACGAGGGAGAGAGAGAGAGAGAGAGCAGGCCGCACGAACTTACCATACAAAGTGTAAGTTCGCTGCTGCTACGGCGACGGCCTTATCTCTCTCGCGTCTTCCGCTGTTTGCTCTCTCGCTCTCTCGCTCGCTTGCCTTGTTCGCGATCGAAGGAGGAGGAGGAAGCGAGACGCGGTTTGATTCATTACGATCGATTGCTTCGCCCTAAGAGAG